>BQNB010069800.1:0-33358 GCA_026074375.1 Tanacetum coccineum
AGAGAAAAACCAGGTGTTCATGCATGTGCGGTAGTACTTGAGCTGCCAAGTGCATCATTTCCTGCAAGAATCTGAAATACAAAAGGATATGCAAACATATATTTTTGAATGACGCACCCCCACACTTAACTTTTATTGTGGGTGCAGACGTTTTTTATTTTTGGTTTTATTTTTAGAAACAAATTATCTTAAAAACACGAGTTGCCTCCCGAGAAGCGCTTAATTTTTGAGTGAGTCGTCAGCCAGACTCGGGTGTTCCTTTCATTTCTTTTCAAGTGATGACCCATCGCTTGGGACATACAAAATATTCTCGATCACTATTCTTTTCCCAGTTTCGTCTAAATCGTACAACTTAGCTTCGTTACAGGTGTTTTCCACTACACTGTAAATGTATAGTTTTTCTTATGCCCATGGCATAGTCTCATGGTAGTTGACTGGAAATGGTGCCATAAATGGAATAGCTTTCATTCTTCCGTCCTCACACATGAGGTGAATCTCTTCTACGGCAAGTTCATTTAACTGCTCCTCATCGTGGTAGAGTTTAACATGGTGTTCGTTAACAATGAAGCTTCCTCCATGTTTATCATTGGTATATGTGTAATTACACATACCTTCTACCTAATAAATCGACCCTAAACGACCAAAAACGCACATAAAATGCCATAAATATGCTTGTTTTTTTGTTTGTACTGTGCAGGTACCGGATATTCACTAAAGGACAAAAACAAAGCCAAACCAGACAAAACCGAGAGCGAAATTGAAAAAAGCGCGAAAAACTTAGGCCAAAGGTGCAAAAGGATTGAAAACGGAGCTTAAACGAACATTTCTAGATCGACTCGACAATGTTTGTGCATTTAATGAAGTCAAGACAAAGTCAAAGTCAACCCTGGGATATGGCGTTGGAAAGGGCATCGAAAACCCGAACCCGTAAAACCTAAAAAATCAAAGTAGACCAACCCGGGCCCACCTTATTAGGTTGGGTCAGCCCACTTAATTTAATAAACCCACAATACCCTTTTCACCCTTATAAATATAACCTGGCCCAAACCCTTTACCCATTTATAACAACCTGGCCCAACCATTTAACGGGCGTTAAGCCCAAAACCTTTTACCCCTTTACACCGATAGTCCATAAGGACTAACGGTGCAAACCCCAACCAAACCTCAAGGACCAAAGGTGCATAGTACAAGGACCATTGTTGCAATCAAACAATACAACTTCAGGGGTTCATCTTGCCATCTCACCAAAGTTTTCCCCTGCACCCTTATAACTTTTTTCCCGCCAACACTACTGTACACCCATCGTTTTCATTCGTACCCTGCAACAAACGACAATAACCAACCCCACTCTCCCACCCCACTCCAAAACAGTTTACCCCACACCACTAACCTACAAATCCACCATGGCAATCCCCATTCACCCAATTCGTCAGAGGAAAGATCAAGGGTCAGGATTGATTTGATTGATGGCCAAGGCAAATTGAGGGTCAAGATGGGTCTTTGAGCTCTCTCACATAACAAGCACAGCTAGCACACTATGAGAACTTTGGCTGCTTATATAATGAAAAAAGAAGACAGAGAAAAAGGACTTATGTAGGAGTAGATTAATTTAGTTTTTAATGTTTTGAAATTTATGTTTTTAGTATTTCAAATTCTGTCATTTTAAATTTTCAAGTATTGTAATCAGTTTATGTCTTAATGAAAATTTTAGTTTTTTTTGTTAACTCAAAATTCTGTCCTTTAGAGCTTATTGCACTCAATAAATTTCCTGTTTACAAGTCATCTATATAAGCTCTTTCAAGCTTATACAATCTGTCTTATTCATAAAAGCTTTTCAAAAGCTTTTTATAAATTTACTGTTTCATTCAGAAAGATTATGGTTGCAGCTTATTGGATGAATAAGCAATCTTGGATGGCTTATTGGGTTTAGAGCTTATGGAAGCACTTAGGTTGGAATAGGTGGGGGTTCTTGGTTTAAATCAATTTCCAGAGCTTAGGACCTTGTGTAAGTTTTCTTTTTAAAGTTTTACCAATCTTTAGCTTATTTGCTTTTTATTATGCTTTTTGTGCTTATTTCCTGTCTTAATCTATTTATTATAGCTTATTTGTGTTGTTGAGTGCTTAATATTTTAGTTTTAAAGTTTAAAATCATTAGTTTAAGTTTTATTCAAAAATCTGTCCATTTAGCTTATATATTAGCATAATATGTTTTAGTGCTTAATTCTTGTTAAAAATTAGCTTATTGTCACTTTATAGACTTGTTAATAATCTGATATTTGCAAAACTGGAGCTTAAAATCTCTAAATCTCTTTAAAAATGCCAACACAGAATTTAAAAGGGTGTTTGGGTCAAGGGGTGAAAACGGGTCAAAACAGGTTTTACACCTTTTGGGGTCACTAAGCCACATGTAATAAGCCCATTTAAAGTCATTTGATCTGTTTCAAAAGGTTGTCATAGTTTAGAAAATTCTTTATGGACAACCCTTTTTCACAAAGCCTTTTCTTTGCTTATTTGTTTTTCAAACCTCTTTCTTTTTGCTTATTTTGGTAGCCATTAAGCCAGAGTTTAAGCCCATATATTTCATTAAGCCTTAAGTCCCTTTGAGGAGCTTAAAATTAAGCTCAAATATCTGTCCTTAAGCTGCCTTGTCTGCCTGTTTTAGCTTACAGCTTATTTGACCTTTCCTGCTTAATTTTCTTGCTGAAGTTTTGTTCTTAAGTGCTTATTATGTGTGGTTGAGTACCTTTGTTTGCTTATCTTTCTTTCTTATTTGCTTATTTGTTCTTTTAATAAGCCATCCACTTTAGCTTTAGCATTTAGTTATAACCTGTTTCTCTCCCTTTTCATTTAAGTTTTCTAGCTTATTTACTTGGTCTAATTTGCTTATTCTTGTTCCTTTGTGATTATTAAGTGTAATGCTATGCCTGCTTTAGCTTATTTTAGTTTTTCCCTAGCTTATTTAGCCATAGGACTAGCAACAGTTAGCTTATTTTAACCTTAGAGTAAAATAGCATTTCTGTCCTTTTTCTTAGCTAACTAGCTTATTGGCTTTATCCTTTGTGCTTATTTTTGCTTAGAATAGCTTCTTAGGTTTAGTAATTTAACTTTGTTGCTTATTTAGTTGTTAGCATTTGCTTATTTGTCCACCAAATAAGCCCAACAGTTAGCTCATTTAAGACCTTAGTATAAAAAAGCTCACCTTCAACTTTTTGATTGCTTATTTTCCTGCTTATTTTTAAGTTATAAAAAAGTTTCCTTTGTTAATATTGCTTATTTTCTCTAGTTTTATAAGTTAAAAAAAAGTTTTTATAAAAAGAGAGAGGCCCAGGCTCGAACCCTGGACGCCCTCTTTATTACCCCTGTCCTAACACACACTCCATAACCAAATTGTGTACACATTGAATCCGCTATTGTTTGCTCATTTTATTACCTTTATCCCTTTTTTTAGCCAATAATCCTATATGCTCTTTTTGCGTTTTTCCCGCCCTTATTCCAAATAAGCTGGGAACCATTTTGTATTTTTCATAGATTCCTAATAACTTTATCTACTTTCTATATTTTTTTCATAATTTTTAAAAATCGTTTAGTATTTTTTATCATTTATTTTCTTTAAAATCGTTTTTAATTCATAATAAATTATTAAAAAGTCAAAAAAATATAATTCTTTTTTAGAAAATTTTCTTTTATCATCTTGCACTTAGGAAAATAGGATTGCTACTCCGTTAGGGTTAATTTTTTAGAAAATTTAATTTTAAAGCAACGAGATCGAATCCGTAATCGTTTTCTTCGCGTTTTTAGCCTTAAACACCTCCGTTTTTGATCTAGTTTTTTATTCTTTCTTTTTAGTCACTTATAGCTTATTAAAAGGTAAAAAATTCACTTTAGGTTTAAAATTCGATAATTTGGGTTTTAAGTCGCGTTTTTACGTTCCCGTTTTTAGGATTTAGCCTAAATTACTTTCGTTTTAGGGTTTATTTTACTTGTGTTTGCATTTTATTTGTAGAAATAGATAATCAACTCATATCTTTGATCATTCAAGCATTGTTCAAACCTCGACTCGATTTTCAAATTCACGCCTCGTCGGGAAGAACGACCCGGGTCCGGTTTTAAACTTTGTGGATAACGAAGTGAGAAACCGATACTTCCGGTAATACTATACTACTATCGTTGATATTATCCTATTTGTTATATATATTTATATATTTATTTATATTTATATATATAGTAAAAGGAAGCTAATCAGTAGATCACTCTGGTTCTGGTTTGATCATAGGACTATACCTAACCTTAACCACCTTATGACTTCAGAATCGTCGTGAATTAGTTGGTTGTTGGGTATTTAATCTTAACCATAAAACCTTATTTCGAAAGATATTACATATGATTTTCAAATGGTTTTATATCTTGGAAAAACTCTGTTAGAAACACAAAAAGTGTTGGTTACTGATAACGCCTAAATTATACATGTTTTTAGCGGCGTTATTTATATATATTCTATCATTTCTCATGAACTTTCGATACTTAATAGCATAAAGTATGTGCAGGTTCATTTAAAGTCATCCCGAGCTCAAAGGAAATAAAGTTCAAGTGTTTTCGATATTGGAAAGCAAGTTAGAAGAAAAGAAAAAAATCTCAAAGCTGAAAAAGGCATAAGTACGCCGCACTTCCCCTTTGTGCGCCGCATTTCTCAACGATTCCAAGAATAAAAGTGAATTAAATGAAGATAGCATTAATACCCCAAGTACGCCGCACAAATACTTTTGTGCGCCGCATTTCTCAATAAACATTAAATTCCCCTCGCATTTAATCACCAAGTGCGCCGCAAAATCTTTTGTGTGCGCCGCACTTTTACCGCAAACTTAGCCTATAAATAGTGGCTGAATTTTCACACAATTCATCCATTCCTCACTTCACTTCATATCTCTCAACATCCTCTCATTTCATACCAACAAATCTATCTTCAAAACATCTTGAAGATTGAAGATCAAACCACGAAGAACGAAGAAGAACATCATAGAATTTAGAAGAAATAAAGGTTGTACTAAGATTCTATACTTGTATCGGGTAGAGTTTGATCCATATTCTTACCCGGATATAGTATGTTTCTTGTTTATCTACTTAATTTTGTTATGAACTTCATAGCCATGAGAGGCTAAATCTCTCATGACTACTCGGTGAAAATAATATAATGAATAAGCATTTGGTATAATTACGATCTTGTTAATCTTAAGCTTACGTTAAAATCCTATCGTGTCCAATCTTATCAACTTTGATTATATACTCACACCGGTATAGGTCGAAAGACCCGTTGTGAACTATATAGTTTTAAAGATTTGTCTTTGATCTTTATCGTTTGTGACGAGAAATCCACTTACGTTCTTTGATAAACAAAATAGATTTGGTATAATAGTAACTGGATTATTTGAGTGACACATTTGATCGAGTTAACTAAATATAAGTCTTAAGTTGAACAAGTTAATTTGTGAAAATGTTTTCTGACGAGAAAACCCTTTTATAAATTAAAGTCCTAAGTTTGAGATCGTAACTATTACCACTGCTTATGAGTTATATGAAATTATCCGAGTTGTCATCTTTCTCCTTACTAAATTCAGTTAAGTTTATTTTAACACATTTGTTAAAAGTTTAATTTTCAGCATGATTATTCGACACTATGCCAATCCTGATGGAAGACCTGGTCTTACTAAAAAGAATGTACTATATACGTGCCGTTTACTTTCGACCAGTGTTTCCATTAAATAAATGGTAATCTCAGTTTTAATATAAATTTAAAGCTTTCGAAACATATCAAAATCTTTTGGCACCGTTGTCGGGGACTTCAAAAGTTGTTCTGTAATCAAACCTTTAAAAATAATTTTTACCATTCCCTCTTTTCAGAAAAATCGCCGTACAATTTTCTGGCAAACTAACCCAAACAAATTCTCCTTTGGATGCATACACGTGCTTCCAACTCTGAGCTTTTGAACCATTACTGAAGTACACTGATCGAGACTTTGTCCACGTAAAGCAGAGTTTCCATTCGAACAAAGAACCAATCCCCTAACAACGGAATAGTCTATCCGCCAATTTCAACATCAATTATTTTGGTCACTTCCTTGATATTCTTCGGGAAATTATGATCCAATGGATGTGAACATGTGGTTGCGTACCCATATTGTCGCTCCGACTCGGTTCCGCTATCACCATTCCTGAACTGCAAACGATAATTCGCATTAAACGTAACCACTTGATCTCTCAAGGGAAAACAATTTGATGATTTTAGAACCTAAATTGATTCACAAAAAAAAATTCATGGTATTCCTCAGAATATGTTATATGTTTACAATACAAGACACCGAGAATGCGTGTCCGCCTAATGATGTTTCCCCTATCACTCACTTGAGAAGCAAAAACATGGCTGGATGAACTCAACGAAGGAACTATCAAAACATGGGATGAACTTCGAACCGCTTTCATTAGCCGATTCTTTACCCCAACTCTTTTTGATCGACTCCTTGGAGAGATCCGAGCCTTTTCTCAACATGAAAACGAATCTCTAACCGATGCTTGGCTTCGTATGAAGGAAATGCTCCGGAACTGCCATGGTCACAACCTGTCCAAAGGCAACATTATCAAAATCTTTTACCATGGTCTCAACGAAATAACCTAAAAAGTTCTAAGCCGCAGAAATGGGTTGGTGTTTTCTCTATTAAAACTCCAAATCAAGCTTATCAGCTTCTCGAAGACAAAGTCTTACTCAAGCTCGACTGGGCTAAAAACTAAATCATCTCTTAAGAAAACTGTTGCTTTCGCCGCTGAAGGTAGCAGTAATTTCGACACCGACAAAATTATGGCTCAAATGGATGCCATGACCATGAAAATAGATGCTCAGTATAAAGATTTTCAATCTCGTTCAAAACAATCAAACCTTGACGATGATGACATACCCATGTCACGTGAAGAAGAAGCCAAATTCATGCAAACTTTCTGTCGTACTCATTTTTACAATGATTATCGCGACCGCGATTCCAACCGCGATAACTGGCGTTCAAGCGAAAGAAACGATTACAACCGAGACAACTATCAATCTCACTCTGATGATAAACCCGATCTTCAAAAACAACTAAGTAATTTCATAAAAGCTCAATACTCGACCAACTCTTGTGTCAAAGACACTTTCATGGATCTCAAAAACAAACTCGAAACAACAACCAAAAACCAGCAAGCCTTGATTCAAAATCTCAAAGCTAAATTCGACAGACTTGCTGACAAGCAATCTGGTCGACCTTCTGGATCTCTTCCTAGTAACACTCAACCTAACCTAAAAGGTAGTTCATCAAAACATTACCAACCACCGCAAGCTCGAAACGAGCATGTGAATGCCGTATTTACATGAAGTGGTAAATCTTATAACCCACCAGATAACCCAAATGATCAACAAAACGATTCTGAAACTCCTATCAACTTTGATAGCGATAACGAAGATGATGAACCTACACCTAAACCCAAACCTAAAACACCAAAACCAGTCAAAGAAACACTGATACCCAAACCATACAAACCAAAAATCCCATATCCTCAATGCCTCAGAAAAGAAAAGATGGAAGCTCAATATGGAAAATTCCTCGACATGATCCGAGCCGTTCGAATAAACGTACCTCTTGTTGATGTTTTAGCCGGAATGCCCAACTATGGCAAATTTCTTAAGGAAATCGTAAATAACAAACACAAAATCGAACAAATCTAAGCCGCGTTCCTAAGCGATGAAAGTTCTGTAATACTTTAAAACAAAGTTCCACCAAAACTTGGAGACCCCAGAAGTTTCCTTATTCCATGTAATTTCAACAAAACTTTTTCCTGTAATGCTTTAGCCGATCTTGGTGATAGCATTAACCTTATGCCATATTCCTTATATGCAAAACTATCTCTCGAAACTCTTAAGCCTACCAAAATGAGCGTGAGATTAGCCAACAGATCATTCCAATACCCTGTTGGAATAGCTGAAAATATGCTCGTTGAAGTTGGTAAATTCACCTTTCCTGCCGATTTTGTTATCCTAGAAATGGAAAAAGATAGCAAAGTTCCTCTCATCTTAGGACAACTATTTCTTCACACTGCTGATGCAGTTATTCGAGTTAAACAGAAATAACTCAATCTTGGAGTTGGAACTAAACGAATGATCTTCAATATCGATTCTATGATGAAACACTCTTATTCAAATAATGATACCTATTTCAGTATCGATGTTATTGATGAAATCTTAGAAGAAGAATTTGATGCTCTTCTAAATGAAGGTAGTAAAATCCTCCATTCCATTGAAGGAATCTTTCTCGAAGAAGAAATCTTTGCTGAATTTGATGAATTCATGGCAATGACTGCCGATGAAAACTCTGACTCTGAATCTGATACCGAAGAACCACCATTAGAGAAAATCACCATCAATACCGACTATAAAATCAAAACATCTTTTGAAGAACCTCATACGGATCTCGAACTTAAACCCCTTCCTGATAATCTAGAATATCTATTCCTGGAAGAAACCTCTTTTCTTCATGTTATCATATCATCTCAGCTTCCCAAAGAAAAGAAAAACAAACTTGTATCCATCCTTAAAAAGCACAAGGAAGCTTTTGCTTGGAAAACAATAGACATTCCTGGTATTTGCCTATCATTCTGTAAACACAAGATACAACTTCTGGATGACAAAAAACCCGTTGTCCAAAAACAAAGATAGTTGAATCCAAATATGCAAGAAGTTGTTAAGAAAGAAATCGTAAAACTCTTAGATACTGGAATTATTTATCCAATTGCTGATAGTCCTTGGGTTAGTCCTATTCACTGTGTACCAAAGAAAGGTGGTATTACAGTTGTCACCAACGAGAACGATGAACTTGTTCCAACAAGAACCGTTACGGGTTAACGAGTATGCATCGATTATCATAAACTCAATGAAGCAACTGCAAAAGATCATTTCCCTTTTCCAACTATGGATCAAATGTTAGAAAGACTAGCAGGAATTAAATATTTCTGTTTCCTTGATGGTTTTTCTAGATATTTTCAAATTCCTATCGATCCTAATGATTAAGAGAAAACAACATTCACATGTCCTTTTGGAACATACGCTTATAGGCGAATGCCTTTCGGTCTATGTAAAGCTCCTGCCACATTCCAAAGGTGCATGTTGGCAATCTTTTACGATATGATCAAAGAATACGTCAAAGTATTCATGGATGATTTCTCCGTCTTCGGAAACTCTTTCGACACATGCCTAAACAATCTCGATAAAATGCTCTATCATTGTAAAGATGCTCATCTTGTCTTTAATTGGGAAAAATGTCACTTCATGGTCAAAGAAGGAATTGTGCTTGGACACAAGGTGTCTAGTGCAGGACTTGAAGTCGACAAAGCAAAAATCGACATAATCTTAAAACTTCCGCCCCCTACTAACATCAAAGGTGTTAGAAGATTTCTCGAACATGCCGGTTTTTACCGAAGATTCATTAAGGATTTCTCAAAAATTGCCTGACCTCTTACTAAGCTGCTTGAAAAAGATACTCCATTTGAATTTGATGACGAATGTCAAAAAGCATTCGATTTATTAAAAAATAAACTCACATGTTCTCCTGTGATTGTAAGCCCAAACTAGAATCTTCCGTTTGAACTTATGTGTGATGCAAGTGATTTCGTTGTAGGAGCCGTTTTAGGTTAAAAAGATGGTAAAATTTTTCACCCGATCTATTTCGCTAGCAAAACCTTTAACCAGCTCAACAAAAATACACCGTAACCGAAAAAGAACTTATGGCTGTAGTTTTTGCATTTGATAAATTAAGATCCTATCTTATTCTCTCAAAAACTATTGTTCACATCGATCATTCAGCTCTAAGGCACTTATTCAAGAAACAAGATGCTAAACTACGCCTTATTCAATGGATCTTACTCTTGCAAGAATTTGACATAGAAATTAAGGATAGAAAAGGAACAGGAAATGTTGTTGCTGACCATTTATCCCGAATTGAAAATGATGAGTCAAGTGATGACAGTGAAGTGGATGATAACTTTCTCGGAGAAAGTCTTATGGAAATGAATACCAAAGATAAACCTTGGTCCGCAGACTTTGTAAACTATTTGGTAGCTGATATTCTACCAAAAAGAATAACGTACCAACAAAAGAACAAATTCTTCTCTGACCTCAAACACTACTTTTGGGAAGAACCTTACATTTTCAAAGTATGTTCTGACGGTATGATCAGACGTTGTATATCTGGACCAGAAACCCGAACCATTTTAGATCCATGTCACCACGGACCCACTGGTGGACATTATGGACCCAATCATCAAAGAAGCTCATACTCTAGTTCGCCTTTGTGAAGCATGCCAAAAGACAGGAAATATATCAAAACGAGATGAGATGCCCTTAAACAACATTCAAGTATGTGAAATTTTCGATATATGGGGTATTGACTTTATGGGACCATTCCTGAAATCATATAAGTTTGAATACAATATTGTCGCTGTTGATTACATATCTAAATGGGACGAAGCTCAGGCTTTACCAACCAATGATGCCCGAGTAGTTGTCACCTTCTTGAAGAAACTATTCTATCATTTTGGAATGCCCAAAGCTCTAATCAGCGACAGAGGTACTCACTTCTGCAACAAAATAATGGAAAAAACAATGAAAAGATATGGAGTTAACCACTGTTTATCCACATCATATCATCCTCAAACCACTGTTAATGACAATCCTGCTATTTGGTCAAGAAAACTTGATGACACTCTGTGGGCTTTTCTCACCGCTTACAAAACACCTACCGGTACCACACCCTACAAACTAATATATGGAAAAAACTGCCACTTACCATTTGAAATTAAACACCGTGCATACTGGGCTCTGAAGAATTGCAACCCAGATCTCATCGCCGCTGGTGAGAAAAGAGTGTTTCAGTTACACGAGTTAGATGAACTAAGACAACAAGCCTATGAAAACTCTTGTCTATACAAAGCAAGAACCAAAGTCTGGCACGACAGAAAATTAAGAATGAGGAAAGAATTCAAACAAGGAAACAAAGTTCTGCTATTTCACTCCAAGTATAAATTCAAACAACCGAAACTCAGATCCCGTTGGCTAGGACCATACGTAGTGAAATATCAATATCCATCAGGATATGTTGAACTCTATGGAAAAGATGGAAAGACGTTCATAGCCAATGGCCATCGACTTAAACTATATCATGAAGAAGATAATGACCCAAGGGAAGAAGTAACTCCCTTAAAAGAATGACTCCCGAAGTATGAGTCTAGCTAAAGACTCTCTTAAAAATTAAGCGCTTCTCGGGAGGCAACCCATGCTTCACTTAAGTGTGAAGGAGTCCCTCCTCCATTCTTCTACTAATACCCTTTATTTATTTTCTAAAAAAAACAACAAAAATATTTTCTTGTTGTGTGCTTTTTGTTTACTTTTATGCATGTACTTTAGCTTAAAGATATGGAAAATTATAAAGTATGCTCATGAATAGCTCTCTAGTAGCTATAAATCCCCATGCCCCGGGAAGTACCATTTCCCTTAATTTTCTCTATTTTATCTCTATTATTAGTTATCACATTGAGGGCAATGTTCAACTTAAGTGTGGAGGGGAGCCAAATAGGAAAAATTAATCATATCCCTCCATGTTTGCCCTGCCAAAGATTTCCAACTGATATTTTTGCCTATAAATCTTAAATATATGCTTTCAAAATATAAAAAAATGCTATGAGTAAGGCAAATCCAACCGGATTAACATTTTAACTAGCACAAAATCAACCCACCTAAATTGTGAAAATTTTATTAGCCTCTAGAATATTTGGGTACCCACCTTTGGTACCCAAGATAATTGATGCCTTTAGCTTGTTTGAGTTAAGGAATAAGCAATCATATGTATTTATTCCATCGTTATGGATGTGTATATGTGGTTTTGTCGCCTTTTCTGGAACATTGGTATTGGTTTATCATTATATTTGAGCGAGCCGGTAATTTAGAAGCTCTAGAACTTGTGCTTAATCATCATTTATTAGACCGCAGTGAGATTATTTTATAGACAAAATCGTATGATAAGAGGTGAAATAAATCCCTATGTTATCATGTATCTGCAGCACTCGCTTTTAGTGTTGAGATCCCCAAAGTATCCTAGGAGTAAGAAAAATATGCTCAATGAAGAAGAAGTTTTGTGCCCAGCCAAATAAAAAGAGAGAAGAAGAAATAAAAGTTTAAAGTTTAAGGCTTAAAGTTTCGGCACATAAGAGAGCATATATGACTGTAGAGCACCCTCATCAGTACGCGAGTTCTACCCCTTGAAGATTCATTATTCTAGAGTGCTCACGCCCCATCGGTCATGTTTATGGCGTCTTCAGTCACAAAGCCTCACGTAAGCTGTCTAGATTATGTCCTGCGCATCTTGAGTAGATCTCACAATTACATAACCCCTGAATCTGGATAGCTCGAGGTGAATAAAAATTCAAACACATTCACTTGGAAGCCTCAGGGAGAGAGGGGGGGAGGGGTAGGATGGAAGGGGAGTAGTGGGGGGAGGGGCTGGGATGCAGGGGGTTATGTGTCTATGCCTGAAAAGTTAACTAAACCAGTAAACACTTGTTAAATCTAAATTTTCTTCATGTCACGATAAATGATCTTGTTCTTCTCGCTTTAGTTGCTTGAGGGCAAGCAACAGCTAAGTGTGGAAGGATTTGATAACGACTTATTTATATATATTTTATTATTTCTCGTGAACTTTCAATACTTAATATCATGAATTGTGTGTAGGTTCACTTGAAGTCATCCCGAGCTAAAAAAGAACAAAGTTCAAGTGTTTAAAGTTATTGAAAAGCAAGATAGAAGAAAAGAAATGACCAAAGCTGAAAAAGACCATAAGTACGCCGCACAAATCCCTTGTGCGCCGTACTTCTTATCGATTCAAAGAATTAAAAGATAATTAAATGAAGTCCACATTAACTCACCAAGTACGCCTACATTTCTAAGAGTGCGCCGCACATCCAAGTAGCATTTATGATTTTCCCACCGACTTAACCAAAGTACGCCGCACAAATATCTTTGTGCCACTTCGACCCCCACTCAACCTATAAATAGAGGACGAATTTTAAGCCAAATCAATCATCTCTTCATCAAATCCATCTCACAATCCTCTCATCTATCACACCAACAAATCTATCTTCAAAACTTCTTGAAGATTGAAGATCAAACCACGAAGAACGAAGAAGAACATCATAGAATTTAGAATAAATAAAGGTTGTACTAAGATTCTATACTTGTTACGGGTAGAGTTTTATCCATATTCTTACCCTGACATAGTATGTTTCTTGTTTATCTACTTGATTTTGTTAGGAACTTCATAGCCATGAGAGGCTAAATCTCTCATGACTACTCGGTGAAAATAATATAATGAATAAGCGTTTCGTATAATTACGATCTTGTTAATCTTAAGCTTATGTTAAAATCCTATCGTGTCCAATCTTATAAACTTTGATTATATACTGACACCGGTATAGGTCGAAAGACCCGTTGTGAACTAAATAGTTTTAAAGATTTGTCTTTGATCTTTATTGTTTGTGACGAGAAATCCACCTACGTTATTTGATAAACAAAATAGATTTGATATAATAGTAACTGGATTATTTGAGTGGCACATTTGATCGAGTTAGCTGAATATAAGTCTTAAGTTAAATAAGTTAATTTGTAAAAAAATTGACAAGAAAACCCTTTTTATAAATTAAAGTCCTAAGTTTGAGATCGTAACTATCACCATTGCTTATGAAGTTATCCGAGTAGTCATATTTCTCATTATTGAAATGAGTTCAGTTTATTTTAAGTCTGTTAAAAGTTCATTTTTCATCTGATTATTCGAACACTACGGAAATCCCTATGAACAACATGTTCTTACCTAAAAAGATTATACTACATATGTGGGTTATACTTTTACCCGTGTGTTTCCATCTAATAACCGGTAATTTTAATCTTATAAATTTAAAGCTTTTGAAACACATCAATTCTCTACATCAAGATGTGTATATTCCTATTACAAGTCCAGTTAAGGTTTTTTGTAACAACTCCTCTGCCATAGCTCTTGCGTCTAATCCTGTACAACATGCCAGGACCAAACATATAGAGATAGATTGTCATTTTATGAGAGACAAAATCAAAGCAGGTCAAATTCTTCCTACTTATGTTCCTACAACATCTCAAACAACTAATTTTCTCACCAAGGCTCTACATACTCCTCTCTTTAATACATTCCTTTCCAAGTTAGGCATGTGTGTTCCATACACACTGCCAACTTATAAGGGGGATATTGGAACACAACTTACAAGCAGAGTCAACACAGTCTACAAAAGAAGTCAATACAACTACATTTCTCCTCACTGCATAAAGCATCAAAGTATTTTGTACAAGTTCTATTAGCTAAAGTATCAGTCATGTAGCATAGAGTTTGAATGTTAGTTAGTCTTTTGTTCTGTATAAATAGAGACTTAGTCTCTTCATTTCTGTAATTGTAACTCATAATATTTCACACACTCAATGTAATTCTCTCTCAAGTAAGATTACCTTTATAAAGAAATATTAATTACTTCTTTGAGCACATTGGAACTTATCAGAATTCTAGGACAAGTGCTTTGGCATTTAACCTAAACATGTTGACCTATTGGACAACAAAAAAGAAGCTGCAACTTCTTTTATGCCTTCATTACCAACGTTGATTTCTTCTTCGTATATCGTTTCTAGAATCTTAGAAGCTTGAAGTCTCGAGATATGCAAAAGACGAGATGTTGCAACGGCAGAGAATGGAGTGCGGTGTTGTGATTGTTTGGTTGTGGGGTTGGTTTTAGGCACTGAAGCAAAGAGAAGCCTTGTTGCCATGGTTTTGAGATGTATTTTATCGAGTATAGTTTATATTTGAGGAGAGGATATATGAATATTTCTCAAGTGTTTCTGATCAATTTATAGGGTGAGTAACCACCTACATTCATTTATTGATGGTCAAACCATTATCATATGTATCAACTTTACATCATGAATATTACACTTAAGATGGATGTGCAACAACAAGCTAATACTTATAACTAGATTTTCAACCCGCGCTCCACTGCGGAGCGCGGGATTTTACCTTATCAATACATATGATCTTAAACAAATGTCCGCTACTTATCATTTGGTTACAAAACGATACAAATTTGGTTTCCTGCTTGTCAATTGGCTTTAGCGGCTACACCAAAAGTACTTCCACAACATGAATTTGCCCTATTGTTCCCCCTGGAAACATAAGATGTGATGAGTCCCTTTGTTGAACTCTTCTCAAGACATATCATCAAAGCCTGTTACAAACATCACAACATAGAAAAGCATCACTCTTAGTTTACAATGGAAAAGGATAACACTTTGGCACATCTATAACAAAAATAAGTTTCACAAAAGCAATAACTGCTACTTTAACAAATTTTTAAAATTATAGTCCGTATATCGAGACTTTTTACCAATGGTGTGAACACGTTTGAAGTCAAGCTTGTTGTTTTTATACTCAATAATTACATGTGTTTTATTACACTTTCAACGTTTTTTTCCAACTCGGAATCTTGCATATTATAACTGGTAACTAAAAGCTGAGGGGTATAATTAACTTTACCAAGTTTATCTATAGTTGAGACACAATCACTATTTTTCATTAGTAAATCAAATGTTTCTTAATCTCCTACAATACTGTTTTGGGTTTCTTTAGCATCATTGGCAGTTCATTTGCTTAAAGCCGACATTTTTGTCACAACTTCCAGATAGAGAAACTCAAAATGTATAATACTAATACTTTAATAATGGATAGTTTTAGATTTTGGGTTTTCAGATATCATAGCTTAAAGGTATGTTTTACCTTTCTAATTTCATAGATTAAATTGTAAAAGTCATTATTGTGAGGGCCAAACTGATTATGACATAAGTCATGAACCATGGTGGCAATATTTTGTTCATAAGGGGAAAGTGGCAGTCATTATTTTGACTTCGAAGTCTCATGGGGCATTTGGATTAGCTTATCTTTCTAGCGTATTGTCTTATTTGAAAAACTGAAATAGCTCATAAGCCCCATCTTTTCTACTTATATCTTATCAACACTAATATCTTATTTAGGGCAATAAAATAGCTTTATAAGCTAAATCTGGTGGTAAGTATCATACCTTCTCATGAAGTTGAGGGGAGCTAAGGTTCCAGAAGCATCATGCGCACCATAACTGCATGTTAAGTGAAAGCACAAAGAGTAGAAAAGGAGTTATGGCCTTCGCCATCAACACGCAGATGTTTTACAGTTGTATCATTCAGATATCTGTTTGTCTTACAGTTGTCTTGAAAATTTATGATGACATCAGGTTTGACAACGAGGTCTTTGACATCTCACCACTGGTCGTCACGGCTAAGGAGTGTTAGTAGCTTTTACACAACCACATTCTTTGCCTTATCTGAGAAAACAAAGGCTAAATAAACGTTATTGCCAAATATTTATAGATAAGACATTGTAAGTTTAAAAGCATCTAAATCCTTTGGTGTAAGAATTTTGGATAACAGCCGCTTTAAAACTGTATAATGAAAAGAAATTAGGGGGGGTGAATACATTTTCCTTTAAAAACTTTAAATCTTTTGTATCAATTACCCGCTCAAGTTTGACGTAATATGAGAAGTATCGATAATAGGTTAACAATAGCTAACATATATTCTAACAATATAACCGCACATACAATATTTAGTACAAAGAACTACACAACCTTAACTAACAATATATACACAACCATTCACACAATCATAAGCACAATGCAAGTATAAAAGTAAAGTTGTAAATGTAAAAAAAATAAGTAGAGCGAAAGGTAAAAGAAAATGCAAACCGACATGGGAATTTATAGTGGTTCGGTCACGAAGCTCCTCTTCGCCCTACTCCACTCCCCGAGTATCTAACTCGAGAGTTACTTCACTAATCAACAAGCTCCCTTTCGGCGGAGAAAACCTTATACCAATGCTTACATTATTTTCTGACACTAAGCTAGATGTCGAGTCCTTCTTCGGGTATAACCAAACCCGTTATGTTTTATGGCCCAACATAACAAACCTTGTGTTTTATGGCCTAAACACATAAACCGCGTCGCTTACAATATTTTCTAACACTAAGCTAAATGTCAAGTCCTAATATTAGCTAGAACCAATCTACCACCCACACTTGTATTTTAAGGACTAAAATACTAATCGACACACCATCAACCCTTCCGAATTTATACACCATTCGGATCTACACACTACTAAAGATTGGAAGACATGGACTCGATCTATATGTAACAAATTTTAGAAGTGGACTAACTAGACTACATAACTTCGTATCTTGACAAGGACAATAGTTCTTCTCTTGCACTTGAGGGAAGAAGAAAAGGATAGAAGATTGGATTACATTTAGAAAAGATTAAACAAGTTAAATGATCAAAGATTTAGAGAGATTTAGTGAGATCTAGAGAGAGAAAGAACTGAAAGAAATTCGTGCAAAAGGGTTGTAAAAATAATTTGAAGTGACCCACTATTTATAGGAGCAAAAAAATAGCTGTTTGAAAGTGGCGGCTTCCATATATATTAGGGGGCCGCCAGGGGGACCACCGTATTTACGGGGGCCGCCCGACAGATGCTCATGTTTTTGTCTTCTTGTGGTAAAATGTTTATCTAGTGAAAGTGACACTTGTTTTAGGGGGGAAATAGCCAGATTTGAATTTTGAAATAATTACCACATAAAACATTTCTTTATAATTTAAAAACTATTTGTCTAATTAATTTTGAGAAATTGTTTTGTTACATTTATAAAAATATAATGTTTAAGAAAAAAACTTATTTCTTTGATCATCTTACAAGTTTATTGTTGTTTGTACATACCTTACGTAATTTACGTCGGGTGCAAACAAATATCGGTGTTGATGTAGACTAGAGACGTCGAGAGATGTAGATGCATGTATGCATAGATGATTTGTGATTACGAGTAACTTGCGCACTTTACGTTACATATTATAATTTACATATTTGTCATCACCAAAACATAAAGAGATCGTATAAATTAAATATCATAATATTTGAGCTAAGAATCTCCCCATTTTGATGATGACAAATTATGTAAACTATAACACATAGTAAAGTTTAAAAGCTACTCGTGTTACACACCCCTTCCTTCCCTTTTGCAAATCAAAAAGTTTATGTGGATAATGTTTAAGCATAAAGATGGAGAATGTAGGAGTAAAACCTGAGAAATAAGGTTGAGGTGGTTTTGTGTTTCTTGGATAATTTAGCGGAGGTCGTGATAGATGAGAAGAATGCATGAAAAGAAAGTCGGTACTTCAAGTATATAAGTTGAAGGTATGAGAAGAGGACCTTAAGGTTGAGGGTGATTTTGAAGTGGAGGAGGTAAAGTATTTAGAGTATGAATGAACCCTGCATCGTATTTGACAATCCCCAATCCTATATTCCTATAAAGGTGAGCTTGCATCATCCTAGTGAAGTCTTCTATCATCATGGTTTAACCAATTCTATTCTATTTATTCATATATCTTTGAGCTCCCCCTTTCTCATTGCACCCCATGATAGTTACATTTCTTGCATAGTAACTCTAGTGGATCCATGGATCAAATAGATTATCATCAAAACTTAAGATGTTTGATGAACGCATTATAAATGAGTAGGATGCTTGTAAGTGCTTCCCCTCGGTGTATGCTCTCCTTTGCTTGGGGCACCAAGGAATCAAGATATAGGTGTGTGCTACAAAACAAAGTTAGTATACAAGTGCATATATATATATATATATAGCAAAATATTAGGATGGAATTAGAAATGCACATTTAGGTGTTATTATTCTAAAATACGACACCTTGAAAAAGAATTAGAAACTAGACACATGAAACTATTACTTCAAAATCAACTACCTAAATGATTAAAATAAAAAGACTCGAGACGTATGTTTAATGACTAAGATTCGACCAAACTTTAATAAATGAGAATAAGATTCGTTTATTTATTGAGACACAAATATTGTGAGAAAGACCTTTTAAAGGTAGACGAATGTCGCTTAATATATTGGCGAGATATGCCAATATATATATATATATATATATATATATATATATATATATATATATAAGAAAATTAGACGAGAATGGAGACGATAAGCTCTTAGATGAGAATGAGAAAGATTCCATAGAGCTAAAAGGTGGGGAAGGATGAGCAAGACTAAAGAAGGAAGGTGTTGACAAGCGGTTGTCAGAAATGATTGATATATCATTTGCACTAACAATTGATGTGCATATGATCCTATCGAGACAAAGATGGATGATTAGGAATTTAATAGTTTGTTTGATGTTTTGTTGGTAGACAATGTTGAGGAACAAAGGTGGGTATGTGAAGTGAGGTGGTAGTTCTTTCATGGTGGAAGAATAAAGAGAGACGCAACAATGTGGTGACTCAATAACACATGAAGATTGAAGATCTTCTTTATGTTCTTCACCTTCTAGAAAGTGGAAAGTTTTGTGAAGGAGTGACATTTGCATTTCGCAAATTACTTATATATTTTGGATGAAATAATTAGGTTGTCTCGAGATATATGAGGAATTTTAATAGTAACAAGACTATTAGAAGAAAAAAGAACCGTACAAGTAATAAGTAAACGTAGAGGTGTCAGCGCAACTTATTAGAATGAAAAAAACCTTTTTACAGTGAGAGGAAACATTAGAAGCAAAAAGGCTATTAGAGGAGAAGTGACTATCAGAAGTAAGAAGACTATTAGAAGTGAGAGGACTATTGAAAGTGAGAAGAACCATTTAGAAGTGAAAAGGCCATTTGAGGTGAGAAAAGACCTTTACAAGAAATGAGGACCAAGATGTGAGGGGATTTGTGAGTATGATGATTGTAAAAATTGTGTTTGAGAATGAGACGCATTTCATGATGAAATTCACTTGACTATTGACAATATAAGCAACGATGCTTATGTGTGTTGGGATAGGAGGATAGACGTTAGCTCTTGTCAGCAAGAAAGAGAGAGATAAAGGATGTTCATTTTATGATTTGAAAAAGAAACGACACGTATTACAAGCCTAATGCCGGCGGTCTCGGACATATCTTAGGGCCGCCAACAGAAGGGATGTTTAGGGCAATTGACAAATTTTTTGAAAGGAGTGACATTTTGATTTGCATTTCACAAGTTAAAGGTGCTTAAAATACTTTGAAGTAATTAAGTTGTCATGACACGGAATGGAACATGGATTAGAATCGAGACTAGAAGAAAAGAAGAAAACGATTTATGGAATGTGTTTCATCATTCATAAACCTAGACGAAGATAATTTAATGATTCGCACTCGAGGGGTAAAGAAAAAATGTCGATGATGTTATCTTCAGACGCAACCTTTTTGATGGAGATGTTTCCTTTTGGACAATGTCTCGAAGGAAATGGTGACGTATCTTTGGTGTATTTCGTCCGCGAAAGAAAGAAAAGAATAAAGAAGAAGTCAAACGAAGATAGAGACAACAAGCTAGAGAATGTTAAGACGGATGGTGGTTAGCGTATGATAAAATGTACTCACAAAGTTGTGTATCTCTTCTTTGTGAATATCCATAGAAACATTACACGACAAGGTATACGGTTGTCTTAAAGGTGATGGCAAAAATAGTGGAGGAATTGATTAGCCATCTCTATGGTTGAAGAGGCATGGTTGAGTGAGAAGGAAGAGGTGTGATCGAAAGACAAAGAGTGTTTTCGTCGAAGAGAGATAATGTTTTCGTCGAAAAAAATGTTTTCATCAAAGAGAAAGAATGTTTTCGTTGAAGGGAAAGAATGTTTCGTCGAAGAGAAAGAATGTTTTCATCAAAGAGAAAAGAATGTTTTCGTCGAAGAGAAAGAATGTTCTGTCGAAGAGAAATAAGGTTTTCGTCAAAGAGAAAAGGATGTTTTCATCGAAGAGAAAATGAGAGAATTTAACTTATATTGTTAAAGGGCTTGAATAGGATTGGATATGACCTTCTTACATGAGAGGCGATCGCAAGATTAAGTCTACTTGAATTTATTTCGGATGAAATATTTAAGTTGTCAAACCTACTAGGAGGAGTGTTAGATTAGTATCTAACTTTTTCTTGACAAAAGAGTGGATTATTCGGAAGAAAGCAAGATGATGATTAAAGGAATGTGTGAGTGAAGACTCTAGGAGATATAAAACCATTTTATGACTCTTTTGACTTTTTAGATTTGTGACACGGACGCGAAGAAAAATATCATTGTGTGAGAAAATATATACCTAGATGCATAAGATATATAGATATAATCATGCAAATTTATCTAAGCATGCATCAACACAATAATCAACAAGATTAATGTGTAAGACTATATGACATTTAAATATTAATTGTCATACATTAAACTAACATAGTGTAGGTGCACAATTAACACGTAAGTTATGTAAAATGACGCATACAAAATATGATAATTTTAAATGCAATCATCATGTAAAACATGTTAGTATTTAACACTTAGGAGCATGTGTTATTTAGATAAACTAAGGAATATATTATTTAAATTGCTAAAAAAGGCAAACGCATTTACAAAAGACATGCATTCAATAGTTAAGCAAATAAACATTGAGCATTAAGATAAGCACGAAAGCATATAATTGCATTACATGAGAGCACGTTATCATCATGAAACTTTAAAGCACATATGTGAGATTCAAGTAGTCTAGATTGACTAAGAAGAAACCTAATATCTACTTGCTTAGTATGCACTCCTAATGAGATACAAAGTTTATCGATGTAGACTATCATTAGGCATATTTAGGAGGAGTCATTTAGTCAAATTAGAGAATGAATATGAGACTATCACTAGTGGTGCTCAATTTAGGCTAAACACGACCATTTTTATGGGTTATACCATGAACCCAACTTCACTCTTGGAAGCAATTTAACCGTTAGGTCAAATTGAATTTCTAGTGCTATAGATTCTCTAGTAGTCATTCTCATGTTAGACAAAATAGAATTCATATATTCACCTAATTAAGTGTAGCAAAGATAAAATTTGTATTATCTTTTCATAGAGGGCCTAACATGACTCAACTAACATGCTTTAATTCTGGTTCATATAATCCTAATCAAGATGTGTGGAATTCTACGGTTGAATGAGAGAGAAAGCAAATTGTTGTAGGTATAAGAGAGAATGAGTCATCTAGGACCTAGGAGTATGCTAAAGAGTGACAATGTGTAATGCTCTATAATGAGAGTGTTAAAAGAATACACCTTTGCATGTCTTTTATGAAAGAAATCCAATTAAGGTTATTTACCTTAATAGATCTTGTGAATGTTTCTTTGTATAAATAATGATGATTTACTAAAGGATAGTTACATGTATGTTGGACTTTTAAGAAAGTGATTCATAAGAGGAAGATGTTTTAAATCTAATGCCATAGGGCGGATTTACCCAAACTAAAGATAATTCTAAGACAAAGGATCCATCGATCCGTGGAGGTGCCAAATTTGAACAAGGATCATTTTCTTATTGTTTGGGAGATGGTGTTGACATTAGGTTATTAGGAGAATCTTATATAAGTTATGAGAGTTCTCAATTTGAGTTTTCGGAAATGACATCCAAGTCTTGCTCATCAAGTTGGAGTACTTATGAGTTTCCTGATGGAAATTTATAAGTCGTCAATCCTACTCAGAGTGTGTTAAGTTTAGCATGTATAATTTGACCATAGCTAATAACACAACATTTGAACACTTTAGACTCAATGAGACATCTTCATTGCAAGTGTGAGTTGCAATTTGATGACTAATCTTGTTGTCTTACAATCGACTTCGTGATTTCATGTAATAACCGAGGATGGTTAAACATGTAGACTCGGAAAAATATCTATGGTCATTTGATTGATATTTCCGTGATCTAGATAAATCCTAGTCTCGATTTCATGTTCATATTCCAATTTTGTAATTAGATTGAATGATGAGATTGATTATCGTTTGAATAATAATCATCTTCATATTCAAAATCCTCTTACGATCACTTATTGAAAGAAAGCACGATAATGGTTTGTGGAATATGTTCAATTCTTCCTAATCCTAACCTTAGATGGTTAAAGGGTTCTCATTTGGTGAGGAAGAAATATTATGCTTATTTGGTAAAGTAAGAGAGAGTTTTGATAAGAAGATAGTTTGAGTTTTGAGTTGTGCTTTTGAATTGTTTGAGCAAAGTTACATATGTTGTGCATTTGCTCATGTTTGGCTTTTCGGAAACAACGACTTTACCAATTGCATTGCAAGGTAAATTACTTGAGTATTTCGGATGAAATATTCAAGTCGTCAATCCTACTTCATTGTGTATTTTATGCATATATTTGCCAAATATTTGGAACACAACTATTGGACAAGTAGACTCAATATGACATCATCTACACAAGTGTGAGTTATGATCGAGATGATGGGCCGAGTGCAACGATTCGGATATGCAAAGTGTGGCGGTTGGAGACGTCAATATGGGGGGGACATTGATAGAACTGGTAGGAGGGATGGGTGGGGTGGTAGCACTATCAATTTCAGCTTGGGGGATGTCTTTGAGATGAGACGCGTAGTAGATTTGTAGGGTGAATTATATCTTTAACGATTCTTACTTATGTATGTACTCATTGGATTAGTCTGTGATAAGATTTACTGATATCAATAATATATTTACACTTAGGGGTCTTGTGTCTCAAGTAACGATAATTAGAGCACTAGATCTCCATAGGTACCAATAATGCGATGGAAATCATTGCCATTGTGTGGAGTGTCTGTCTTAATAAATATTAAGTTGATGGACAATCTAGTTTGAATAAAGATTGATTTATATTCGAAATTTTTCTTGACCCTCACGAATACTCTTTTAAAAGAAGACAAATAAAGATTTTCATAGTGTGTTCCACAAATCCTAAGACTAGTTGTAAGGTGAGGTTGATGAATAATGACAAGTTAATTTCTTACTTCAAGATTGTCATATATTTTGATTGTGCGAAAAACTATTTGTTGATATGTATAGTATGCATAGTTTTTGACATTTTATGAGTATATAAATGATTTTCCTAATCATTTTAATACAACATACGTCTTTTGTAAAATACTATACGTTTATAAAAAGAATATAATTATGTGTGTGTGTTAGAACAATGCAAGCACAAGCAAAGTTTAAAAATATATTTTCTTTCACTAAATTACCAATGTATCAATACAATCTTTTATTTTGTTTAACCAACCCGAGGTCAAACAACACAAGATGATGAAAATATTTAGACATTTTGTTGGAAGAGAGATAATATGTTGGAAATATTTTAATGATGGGTTTTAACATATGATCTTAGGACATTATTTTTCCACACACTTAACAAACACAACTCTCATTCCTAAGTGGGTTACTATACTCAAAATGATCTACAAGATGTTTATGTAACACTTATACATATAGTGATATATGCCTATATGCAATGCACGAACAATTTTTCAACTTAACGCAAGAAATCTAGCGTAATTCCTATTAGGCATAATCCGAAAACTTGTAACATACAAATAGCATACATGGCACGTTGTGTTTTTAATATACAATACTCAATTACAAAAATAATGATTACTTATTAATATCTATTAACCAAGATGAAACAAAAGTAAACACACATAATCATCTAGCATACATATAAGGATATTCGTCGTTGTTTTGTGTATTAGATATAACGACGTATACTTAGCTTGATTTGATTTGAAAATAAAATGGTTCCTCCCCATTTCAAAAATTAATTAAGATTAATATTTTGAAAAGACAAATACACTATTTTTCAAAGATATATCAATTAGAAATATCCGACTCAAAGGAAAATGTAAAATACAAGTTTTACATTAAAACAGAACTCAAAGTTTTGACCACTATGTATTATTTGTATTTCTGACTTATTTAAGTTTAGAATGAAGACTTGAAAGTATTTTTAAATAAAATTAGACTTAATTATCTTCGACTTACGGTTAATTTTATATGATTTTTCAAAGTTTGTCAAATTCTGCCAAAACAGACAGACGGCCCCCATAAAGGTGACGGATCCCAGATATGTTAGGGGGTCGCCCGAACATTTAGGGGACCTCCATCAGAGACCCAAAAACACGTTTTTATATTAAATCATTTGGTAACTTAATGTAGGGACGTAGGACCTCAGGAAGTTGTTCCAGCACATAAAACACGTGTTTTAGACATCATTTTTACTACTAGGACTTACAAAGACGTATCTTAACACTTCCAAGCTTTTTGAGAATATTTTCAGTCAAGCTAGTATACGATGTATATTTAACAACAAAACTAGTACGAATCAAGCAACAAAACACTTCAATATTTTATCCCCATTCATTGTACTTTTGATACATGATCGGTACTCAAGTTATAAAAACTATTTGTTTTGAAAACTAGAGCGACGTGGCTCTGATACCAATTTTGGAAACCATAGAGGGGGTGAATACGTTTCCTTTTAAAACTTTAAATCTTTTGTATCAATTTTCCGATCAAGTTTGACGCAATATGAGAAGTGTCGATATTAGGTTTACAATAGCTAACGCATATTCTAACAATATAATCACACTCACAATATTTAGCACAAAAGTACACAACTTAACTAACACAGAATATAACACAACCATTCACACAATCATGGAGCACAATGCAAGTAAAAAAGTAAAGCGGTAAATGTAAAAAAATAAGTAAAGCGAAAGGTAAAAAAAATGCAAACCGACACGGTGATTTATAGTGGTTCGGTCACGAAGCTCCTCTTCGCCCTACTCCACTCCTCGAGTATCCAACTCGAGAGTTACTTCACTAATCAACAAGCTCCCTTTCGGCGGAGAAAACCTTATAGCGTTTCCTTACATTTATTATTCTGACACTAAGTCTTAATGTCGAGTTCTTCTTCGGTACAACCAACCCGTTTATGTTTTAATGACCAACATAACAAACCTTGTGTTTTATGGCCTAAATACATAAACCGCATCGCTTACATTATTTTTCGACACTAAGCTAGATGTCGAGTTCTAATCTTAGCTAGAACCAATCTACCACTACACTAATGTATTTTATGGCCCAAAATACTAATCAACCCACAATCACTTTCGAATATACACACCAATCAAATCTACACACTACTAAAGATTGGAAGACATTGACTCAATCTATATGTAACATATGTTACAAATGAACTAACTAGACTACATAACTTCTTATCTTGACGATGACGAAATTTCTTCCCCCCCCCCCCCCCCCCCCCCCCCCCCCCCCCCCCCCCCCCCCCCCTCTGCACACTTTGAGGAACGAAGGAAATAATAGAAGATTGGATCACATTTAAACAAGATTAAACAAGTTAAATGATCAAAGATTTAGAGAAATTTAGTGAGATCTAGAGATAGAAAAAACTGAAAGAAATTCGTGCAAAAGGGTTATGAAAATAGTTGGAGGTGACTCACTATTTATAGGACAAAAAATTTGAAGCTTGTCAGGAAGGAAACAGCGCCAGGCTCGACGTCTCTGCTTGACATTGCGGTCCCAAATAATATTAGGGGGCCTGCCGTTAATTAAGGGGGCCAGCCGGGGCCCCTATTTAAGGGACCGCCCCGACAGACGCTCCTGTTTTTGTCTTTTTGTGGTGACAAACTTGTCTGGTGAAAGTTTAACATGTTTTGAGGGGAAAAGAACCAGATTTTGAATTTTGAAATAATTACCACATAAAACATTTCTTTATAATTAAAAAAATAAGTTGTCTAATTAATTTTAAAAAAATTATTTTGTTACATTTATAAAAATGTAAAGTTTAAGACCAAAAACGTATTTCTTTGATCATCCTACAAGTTTAAATGCTGTTATGTACACCCCATATGCGTGAATTAACGTCGGGTGTAAACTAAAGTCCGTCTGATGCATACCTGAGACGTCGAGAGTATGTTTGATGCTATAGTAGCGTTGATGATTTGTGTAAACAAGTAACTTCCAAACAAATGTCGGTGTTGATGTAGACCTTGAGCGACGCCGAGAAGATGTGGATTGCAAGCATGCATTGGATGAATTGTGAATACAGTAACTTGCGCACATTTACGTTACGTAATTATAAGTCCACATTTTTGTCATCCACTAAAACATAAAGAATATAGTGAAATATAAATATCATAAATTGCACTAACAAGTTTATCTATAGCCCGTTCTCCTCGGAGCGTCGCCGTGTTTCCTCACCCGTTCCAATAATGGTTTGCCGTTCCCTTCGGTCCACATCGGTTCCCATCAGCCGGTTTCATTCCAAGAACATAATATATTTATTTTTATTTTTAAATTTATTTTATTTTTAGTTTAAAAAATAAAAGTGATGCATTGTATAAAAATAATTGTGAATGCAAAATGTGAGATGAGGTTTGATCATAATGCAACATAACAAATATGTACGAACATGTGTTGTAACATACGAAGACTCGAGACATCTAGATGTGTTGATGTATGTTGAGACAAAATATAATTACGAGTAACTTGTACACTTTACGTTATGTATTACAAGTTACATGTTTGTCATTATCAAAACAGACGAGAATGTGTAGATTAAATATC
Source organism: Tanacetum coccineum (assembly GCA_026074375.1). Taxonomy (NCBI): domain Eukaryota; kingdom Viridiplantae; phylum Streptophyta; class Magnoliopsida; order Asterales; family Asteraceae; genus Tanacetum; species Tanacetum coccineum. The sequence continues at coordinate 27,664 of BQNB010069800.1, forward strand.
GTAATATTTGCACTAACAATCTCCCTTTTTTTATGATGACAAAATATGTAAACTTAATATATAGTAAATGTAAAAGTTACTTGTATATGTGTAATACTTTTACATTACCTTCTCCGTTTACACTTTTCTCCCCCTTTTGTCGAAACAAAAGGGCGTGTCCTTAGAGTTTAACTTCATTTCTCCCCGAAAAGGCGATCTTGCATCATCCCTAGTGAAGTTAAAATGTCTACTTCAATCCCTTATGGTGTTGCATCCCTAGGTTATTGTCCTTGCTTTATAGCAGATATGTGGATCAAATTTGAAAGCTTAACCTACAAAAAGGTTAGTTTCATCCAACATGTATAATAAAAAAATAAGAGAACTATATGATGAAGAAAATGACATCATCCTTTGGTCGAAACGCAAAGGATCATCGAAGAGAGAAAAAGATTGATGATGAATGAAATGATGACTCAAGATCAGTAGAAGGATCTTCATGAGATGGGAGATTTGCAACATGCGACCCTTGAAGCTTGATCTCGTATGCATAAATTGGTAAATCTTCTCCTATTAAGAAAATCACCAAAAATCTAATATGATATGAAACATGATCTGAGATCAGGGGTTCGATGAATGCATATGAAAATTATATAAGAATGTGTGCATGCTCCCCCTTGACGGATGCTTCCCCTTGTTTGAGGCGTCAAAAAGGCTACAAACAAAATTTAGAGAAAGACTCGATTCGTCTTTGGACGAGTAAAATATATACAACAAATTGTATATAAGATACACTCTATAAATGTTGATCCCAACTTAAGATCGATTCTTTAGCTTGTAAAGAGTATGTTACCTTGGATAAATCTAAAATAACAATAGTAGAAACTTTGTGTATATTAAAGAGTATGCGAAATCTACTATTCAATACTTAAAAGAATTATAAATGTAACAGTAAATATGAATGAACAAAGATGTAACAAAAAGCTTCAATATTATTAAGATCAATAATACGAGTACTCTGTCAAGTACTAGGGTTTACAACCTTGAAGCTATGAATATCTAAATCGTATATGTATCTAACAATATGCCCTAGGACCTCCTTTTATACACCAAGGAGTCCTACAAGGCTTACAATACTTTCCTAACATATCATGATCTTTTCTATAAACAAACCTAATCTCTAAACAAAATAATTTTATACATATCTCTCTTTCCAAAAAACTAAGACTTTAAGATCACTCTAATACTAGTCTTAGAATTATTACCTTCTTTTTGTCTACTAGGGCTTGTATAATTTTCCCCATTAACGATCTAGCCTTGTAAAATGGCCAGACCTGTTTCAATACATGTAGTTATAAATGGTTGGATTAACCGTTAACGCATATTGGACATAACTTGCATTCAGGAAATCAATAATCTCCTCAAACCCATCACTTTCTTTTGGTTTCTCCAAAAACACAACCAAATTGTGGGTTTCAGCAAACTTAGGGTTCGACATTGTTTTCGGTTTTGATGATGAATGATAAATTTTAGTTAGGATTTATTATAGAAGAGTATATGAAGTGTAAACGATCGAATGAGTGATGAAACCCTTAATCGAAGTAGTTATGAAATCACCCCAATAGCATTAACTGAACCGACATCATTAGTTAAGCCTAACAGTATTAACTAACCCAACAGTAGGAAGTTATGCCTGGCAGCATTAACATATGTCTAACAGTAGTAAGTGAATGCCTAGCATCATAAACTAAAACGGGCTAACATAAATTAAGCCAAACAGCATAACTTAAGATAACACATTAAGTTTTAAGCTGAGCAACATTAACTTTAAGACACCAGTATTAACCCCAATTTCTTTCCAAAAAGTATTTCCATCATCAATTATGATTCTCACAAGCTCTCTTTTCTGTTTTTTCACTACACTATATCTCTTACAATTCTTATTCTCACCAATTACTCTATCATTTTTTTATATCACAAATCAAAATCTCCCTTTCAATAAAAATTTGGTACAAAAATTCCATCTCAATTCCCTTTACTAGTTTCATGTTGTCCTCTCCACTACCACAATTTTAGTTAAACTCTTGAAGCAGAGGTGGAACATTGGACTATTTAATTCAGCATACAAGCCTATTTTGAAGCTTCTGCACCCAGTCCCCTAATATGCATATCTTGGCACATGGGACCACTACTTGAATCAGTTCCCTAAGGAAAAGACTCATTAAGTGTTGCCATGGATTGGGTCCTATTTATGTTACCACTGTCCTGCTTTGCTTCTAAGCTAGAAGCAGTAGTGGCAGCCCTTTCCATTCTGTCTTCCCACTCCTTAATGACAATTTCATCTGTTATAAGGGGAATAGGTCCACTAGACTGAGATATCTTAGTGGTCCTTTTAGCTTTCCTAGGTTTTTGAGTCTTTTTGGGTTAAGATTGTGATAGAACAGTTTATACAACAACATGCCTCTATTCATCACAAGCACACTAGAAAAGACTAGATAGACATGTGAGAATTCATGAGGATCCATGTTTATGTATAACACATGAATAAAAATTAAGAACTATTAAACCTTCCCTCAAACAATACTTCAGAGATTGAGTAAACCAATGCTAGCAATAAGAAAGTTAAACCTGCTAACATCAAAAGCTTTTGTGAGAAGATCTTCAACATTTTGGTCTGTGTTAATCTTGATCATTTGTATTAGCTTCTTCACATAAAAATCTCTGATGAAATGGTGCCTTGTCTCAATGTGCTTGGTTTTAGAATGAAACACTGGATTCTTCACAATACATATAGTACTCTCATTATCAATGTAAATCTTGGTGTTCATGAAGTTGAACCCATAATCAAGCATTTGATTTTTGATCCATAACACATGTCCCCAGCAGTTAGTAGCAGCAACATACTCTGCTTCAGTTGTTGAATTGGCAACAATAGTCTGCTTCTTACATTGCCATGAAATCAACCTTTTGCCAAGAAATTGACAACCTCCTGTTGTGGATTTCCTGTCAAGGCTAGCTCCAGCATAGTCACTATTAGAAAAATATTCCAAGTTAAATGGTGAATCCCTAGGATACTAAAGGACAAATTTGGATTGAATTTTCAAGTATCTAAAGATCCTCTTTACAACATGAAGATGTGAGACTTTAGGAGTAACTTGGAACCTTACACAAGCACAAACAACAAACATTATGTTAGGCCTAGAAGTTGTCAAGTACATCAATGATCCAATCATTGATCTGTATAAATGAACATCCACATCCTAAGATTCTTCATCCTTGAGCAATGCCTTGTTAGTTTCAATTAGAGTGATTGCTATCTTCATTGTGAGAAAATCAAACTTCTTCAATATATCAGCCACAAACTTGTCTTAGCTGATGAAGATTCCTTCATCTCTTTGCATGACTTGAAACCCTAAGAAGAAAGTGAGCTCCCCCATAGAACTCATTTGAAACTTCTTGTGCGTCAAACTTTAAAACTCTGTACATAAAGACTTCTTAGTAGACCCAAAGATGATGTCATCTACATACACATGTACTAACATGATATCACCTTTATCTTTCTTGATAAACAAAGTCTTATCAATAACCCCTCTTCTAAATCCATTTTCTAATAAGTAGGTAAATAAGGTCTCATACTAGGCTTTAGGAGCTTGATGTAGACCATATAAAGCTTTTTCTACCTTATAAACTTTATCAGGGAACTGTGGATCTTCAAAACCAGGAGGTTGGCACACATACACCTCCTCTTCAATAGTACCATATAAAAAGGGACTCTTCACATCCATTTGGTACACAATGAATCCAATAAATGATGCATAGTCCAAAAATAACCTGATTGCTTCTATCCTAGCAACAACAACAAAAACCTTATAATCAACGCCTTCTTCTTGGGTGTAACCTTGTGCAACCAGTCTTGCCTTATTTCTAACTACTATCCCTCTCTTATCTTTCTTGTTTCTAGAGACCCATTTTGTTCCAATAGCATGTTTGCCTTTGGGTAAATCAACCAATCTCCAAACCTTCTACAATCTAAATTGTAGCAACTCATCTTGCATTGCCTCTATCCAGCTTGGATCATCCAAAGTTTGAATCACCTTCTTAGGTTCCTTTTGAGAGAGAAAACAGGCAAATAATCAGTTTTGATAATCTTTGTGATTTGTTCTTTTCTGATTTTTGATGTAACTGACCATAGCATATTCTTCAGAAATCTTGGTCATCCTTCTTGTTTGAGTAGCTGAATTTATGTCTCTAATGATCTGGTTTTTAGGATGATCCTTGTAAATTCTGGTTGTGGGAATAGGACTGACATTCATGGTGGTTTCCAAGTTGTTAAGGTCAGCCTCTGCACCCACATCTTCATCATCATATGCACCACTAAAGATACCAGTATCTTTTAAATCAGGCATGAGATGATTAGTAGGAAGATCAGCATTGGGAAGAGTAGCAGCATTAACAGGGACTGATCCACTAAGATTATCACAAGAGGATCTAGCAGCATTAACAGGAGTGAACATCCTATAGATACTGTTGCCCTTAGCATTGTTGTCTTGTCCAAACACACTTTCAAACTCATTCCTTTGGACTCTTTCTCTTCCTGGATCCATGGTAGTAAAAGAAGAACTAACAGTATTAATTGATAAACTAACAGTATTAAGTATGTTAGTATTGTTAGTGTTAGTAGCCTCCACTTGACCACTTTTGTTATCTTCTTTTGCTGGATCCAGAACTCCAACATCATCAGCAACTTCATTTTCTGAGCTCTTTGGACTTTGAGAATCAGAAGTCAAAAATGGTAGGAGTACATAATGTGGACCAGGAACTGTCTTCATTCCTCCTTGTCCTTCATCAATATTTGCTTTGGTACCAGCATTACCATTAGTTTGATTCCCTATAAAAACTGGTTAATAATTCATAGACATGGTTAGAGTATCAATATCAAACATCCAGTTAGGTCTAGTTCCTGCAACAATTGGTTTGTTTTCAAGAAAATTTATGTGCAGGTTCTTCTCTACAAATCTAGTTCTAGTGTTAAATACTCTATATGCTTTACTATTGATAGAGTATCCTATAAAGAATCCATCATCAGATTTTCCATCAAACTTACCTAGGTGATCTAAGGTATTTAGGATTGTAACAGGACACCCAAATGGTCTCATGAAGCTTAAGGCAGGTTTTCTACCTAGAAAAAGTTCATAAGGGGTCTTGTTGTGAGGTTTGATAACTAACACCCTATTTTGGACATAACAAGCAGTATTAACTGCTTCAGCCCAAAAGGTAGTTGGCAATTTGGAATCTGCTAGCATAGTCCTAGCTGCCTCTATTAGTGTCCTATTTTTTCTCTCAGCAACACCATTTTGCTAAGGAGTCCTAGCAACACTAAATTCTCTCCTAATACCCTTTATTTCACAGAACTCATTCATAATTCTATTCTTGAATTCAGTTTCATTGTCACATCTGATTGTTTTAACCTTATGGTCTGTTTGGTTTTTTATGCCGGTTATGAAGTTCTTAAGGATCTCAGGAGTCTCATCCTTAGTGGCCAAAAAGAAAACCCAACCGAATCTACTTAAGTCATCAGTGACAACTAGGCAGTAAGACTTTTTATTTATACTCTTCATAGAAACTGGGCCAAATAAATCCATGTGTAATAATTGTAAAGGTTTGCAAATAGAGCTCACAGTCTTGGTCTTACAGGAGGCTTTGTGTTGCTTTCCCTTCT
>BQNB010069801.1:0-33357 GCA_026074375.1 Tanacetum coccineum
TACAAGCTTTTACATGACAAACCTCCCGATCTATCGTATCTTTATGTGTTTGGTGCACTCTGCTACCCAACGAATGATTGCGAGAATTTGGGCAAGTTACAACCGAAGGCTGACATTGGTATTTTCATTGGTTATGCACCCACGAAGAAAGCATTCCAAATTTACAACAGACGTACCAGATGAATAATTGAAACCAATCATGTTGACTTTGATAAGCTGACCGCGATGGCTTCTGAACACAGCAGTTCAGGACCCGCACTTCATGAAATGACTCCTGTAACAAACAGTTCAGGACTCGTGCCAAACCCTCCTCCTTCAACACCATTTGTACCACCTTCGAGATCTGACTGGGATTTGTTGTTTCAACCAATGTTTGATGAGTCACTTAATCCCCAACCTTATGTTGATTTACAAGCACCAGAAGTAATTGCTCCTATTCCTAAAGCAGTTACACCTGAACATGCTGTATCAACTAGCTCACCTTCCTCAACTACAGTTGATCAAGATGCAACATCATTAAGTAACTCTTATACAACATAAGAAACTTAAACTCCAATTATTTCTCATGATGCTGAAGAAGAGAATCATGATATTGAAGTCGCACATATGGGTAATGATCCATACTTTGGTATTCCAATTCCAGAAGTTACTTCTGATCCATCCTCATCATCGGATGTTATTCATACACTTGTGCCTCCCGATCACCAAGTTTCTGCACACAATAGCAAATGGACTAAGGATCACCCACTCGAGAATATAATCGGTGCTCTCGACAGACCAGTGTCCACTCGACTACAACTCCATGAACAAGCCTTATTCTGCTACTATGATGCCTTTCTCTCATCAGTCGAACCTAAGAACTACAAAGACGCATTAACTCAAGCATGTTGGATTGAAGCTATGCAAGAGGAACTTCATGAATTCGAACATCTTAAAGTTTTGGGACTTGTTCCGTCCTCCTGATAAAGCTTTGTCCATCACTCTTAATAGGATCTATAAGGTTAACTTGATGATTTAGGAGGTTTCAGAAAACAAGGCTCGGTTGGTCACTTGTGGTTATCGTCAAGAAGAGGGAATCTATTTTGAAGAGTCCTTCGCTCTGGTTGTAAGATTAGAGGCTATACGAATTTTTCTGGCGTCTGCTGCTTATATAAACATGGTCATCTATCAAATGGATGTGAAGACTTTATTTCTAAATGGTAATCTACGGGAAGAGGTTTATGTTAGCCAACCAGACGGATTTGTAGATCCAGACAAACCTAACTACGTGTACAAGCTTAAGAAAGCTCTTTATGGGTTGAAACAAGCTCCACGCGCGTGGTATGATATGTTGTCTTCATTCCTGATATCCAATGACTTCTCAAAAGGCTCAGATGCATCTTCATAAACCAATCTAAATATGCTTTTGAATCACTAAAGAAATATAGCTTTGAATCTTGTGACCTAGTGGGATACTCCATGTGAGAAAATCCCAAACTGGATTGAGGATAAAGACGGGAAAGTTGCAAGATCCCATCAAAACCTAATCGTGGTGTGATTGGCACCCACCTTTATCTTAACATCAGTAGACCTGACCTACAATTTGCTCTATGCATGTTGCCCGGTATCAGGCTCGGCCTAACAAAAAGCACTCAAATGGCGGTAAAAAGGATCTTTGTTATCTAAAGGAACCGTACATCGGGGACTTTGGTATCCGAAGGATTCTTCCATTGCACTAACAGCATTTGCAGATGCGGATCATGCTGGTTGTCAAGATACACGCCGTAGCACATCTGGTAGTATACAACTTTTGGGTGATAGACTTGTGAGCTGGTCGTCTAAAAGGCAGAAAAGCGCTGCGATATCCCAGTAAGGAAAGCTAATATATTGCTTTGTCATGGGTTTGTGCTCAAGTCCTTTGGATGAGATCACAACTTACGACTTATGGCTTTGGATTCATAAAATCCAATGTCTGTGATAACAAAAGCGCTATTGCCTTATGCTGCAACAACGTTCAATACATTCCAGACTCTAAGCAAGATAGACATCAGATTTCACTTCATCAAGGAGCAAGTTGAAAAATGGTGTGATCGAACTTTACTATGACAATTAACGGAGTATCCATTGGCGACAAACCTTCACTAAAGCTCTTGGCCGAGAAAGAATTGAATTTCTAATCAACAAGCTGGGTATGCAAAGTTTTACGCCGGAGACACTGAAAACGTTGGTAGATGACATTGACGAATAGTGGCGGTACCTATTCGAATATCCTTTGTATATAATATAACTCAGAAAAACTAAAAATATTTTCTTTTTATATAAATTTTTCAAAAACAAAATACAAAATTAGAAAATGAGAAAAATACAAAAAGAAGTTTTCAAATGGCATGTCTTCTGAAAATCGATTACATTTACGGTCTTAGAAATGTCATTCAACAATGATACGAGCCTGTAAATGAAGTTCGAGCAGAAGTTTCTAATGTTTTCAAAACATGCCATATGGCTTGCTATTATTTCAGATAGTAACCCGCTTTTCACCTTGAGGAAAACATGTCGTCTAAAAGACAGTTGTTCCTAACAACGGGAATTTATTCTCGAGCATGATCTACTTTATGACCATGCAAAGGCTTGTGTTTACTTTGCAACACAACCCGTGCTTCCTATATTTCCATAAGTGTACGTGTCAGTGCGCTTATGTGTTAAAATAAGAGAAATCTTATTTTTATTGGTAAAAAGTTGTCTTCATAATGAATCAGTGTTTTCAGTAATCACAAAAAGATTTTCAAAGACAATTTGACCACTCAAACAATGACAACAACTCTTTAAATAGAAAACGGGTCATTATTTAAGGGGGAGAAATCGTCATCAAATAATCTTTTAAAATGGTCTTTCAAAATAAGTCATGAAATAGAAGGGATAAAGTTTTGAATAATGACAGATAATAATTTAAGGGGAGTTAATTTTTGATATTCAACTTCAAGAGCTTTAAGATGTCATTGTTTAAATCTTTATGGACTTAATTTTTCAATTTGATACTTTAATTCAGCCCTTTAAACTACATTTGATCAATATTGCCAACACCTCATAGTTTGTAAAAGACTTAGGAATGCTTAGAAATACTTTCATAGTTTTAAATGCCTTGAAGTTGATTCTCACGGACTAGATTTAAGCTTAATTAATTCTTCAAACACAATCTCGATAGTATGCGTTTAAGTTTTTGCTGATTTCGACGTGTTGAAACCTGCAAGGGGAAGGAGTAGATGTAGACTTGATAGTGTCTTATTCTTCTTTTTGAGGTTAGCTTCTTTTGTCTTTTGAGGTTAGCTTATTTTGATTTTAGGCTGTTTTGAATCTTTCGGGTGCACTATTTCAATCACATGGTGGAAGAGACATCTTGTCTTAGCCAATATGCATTATTTGAGTCCCCAGGGGGAAGTGTTAGGAGTATAATTATTTAAAACATGAGAAAAGTTCTTTCTGATTCAATTAATGCTTCCTCAAACGGTCAATCCCTAAGCTTATTCTTAAAAGAAGTAGAAATATTTGATAAAAGAGGTATACATAGGTATGATGATTCCTTAAGTCAGTCAGTATTCGACAGAAAGAAATGAGTACATTTGGGACTTAGTTGACTTAGGTGCTTCCATTTCGACTACTAAGGGAATAACTATTGGTGATATCCGGGACTTAGTTGACATTGGTGATTACAATTTATATCATAACTATCCTAAAAATGAAGAAATGCGCTGCATGCGTGAACTTAATGACTTGGTGTTGCGGTATCAAGTTCTTGAAAGGTTTAATTATGTACCGATATAGGCTTTAACATTAAACTGCTTGAATGCGGCTTGCAAGAAAGTTCGAATCTACTCAAGAAAGGAATGTTGTTTAGGGGAAGCTAAGACACCATCAACATACACCGCCATCACAACCACACAAATTCAAGTTACATAGGTATCTGAAGATGTTCTATCACTCGAAGTTTGTGATGCAAAGACTTCATAACATGGAAAGAAAGTTAAAGCAACGCTGAAGAGTGCTTGGACAGAGAAAGATCAGATTGACAACCTCTTGAAAGAGAGAAAGTTAATAAGGAGCTTGGAAAAGTTCGTTGGTGGAAAATTGTACAAAGGAGACCTACGGCTGCGACAAAAGAACCATATGATTATATCATATGATGTTCTCACATCAGGGTCAACTCGTACATAAATTCTTGTGCTGTAGTAGTGTAGACTTATGGTGAATATTAGGAGTGCCCGAATACAAAATTTCAAGAATTTCTAGTAAATTACCAATTTTGTCCAAATTATCATACTCCAAAAACACCATCTTATTATCCCTCAAAATTGAGGGGAGCAAATAATATGTTCCATGCTGCTAGAATACATCATTTTGTCCCGAACTGTTTAATCAATTGATATCCAAAAATTCTAGGGATTAACCATTTTGTGATAAGTGGGAGAAATGTTGATAACCAGGACTTGATGTAGTATTGACAGAAGTAATCAATTTAAAATGGAGTCGATGCACTCCACACTTAGCATTTACTACGATTACGATTTCTCAGTTAAGGGGGGAGCTTTTATTGATGATTAAAAAACCCAATTCAAAGTGTAAAACCTTTTTATCTTTATATCAACAACTGTTGAATGATTTTTAATGATTTTGGTTTGAGATGGTGATGGGAATCCCCAAAAAGGAACAGCCCATGTACTTCATGTTATGGAGTTTTTTTTTATTTTTTTTTTTTTTGGTTTTTTTTTTTTTTTTTTTTTTTGTTTTTTTTTTTTTTATTTTATAATGTGATTAGGTATAGGTATTCAAATCCTATGATCCCAGCCAAGAACCGGAGGGATCTACCCAGGGATATCCACTAGTTAGTGTAGAAGTCCTTAGGTATGATTAAAAAGGAGAAAAAGTGAGAATCGGGAATAATGCCGACTGAGATGGAGCTAACACTGGAACAAACCCAACAAGGTGTTAGTTATGAAGTCTCGGTAAGCATTAAAGGGGTTGAAGAATGAAAAAGAAATGTAAGGATAAAGGGTGAAAAGAAAGAAGCCCTCCATACACTTAGGCAGAAACCGGGTCAATACATATGCTGTCAGAAACACTTAGGTGTTGTCTGACATTGAAGACAGTCATGGACCCAGTGACGCTATGCACAAACCCCTCCCAGCCACTCAAAGTCGGAAAGACTTTGTTTCAAAACTCACGGAGATACACTCATTTCTATTGACTTTCTCACTCTGAGTTAGTTGATATTGAAAAGGTGGCACTCAGCTCCAGCCTCTGATCACTAAAATTAAAAGTGCACTATTGAGTCTAGAGCCAAAAGAGATCATCCATTAATCTCATTAGGACACTTGTCATAATTTAGCTTGTTATCTCACACAATGTGAATATCAAGTAATATCATTAGAGTCCTACGCAAGATCCTTGTGATTTTGCCAGAACATTCGAGTGATACTTAGGTATTCACAATGAAGATGGAAATCCTGCTTGAGCCAACATCAAACAAGCTCATGGTAGGTGACTTGTGCGATTCTTATGAATCAAGCTTGTGACAACTGGAAAGCAACAATGGTGCGATTCTTTATGAATCAAACTTGTTCCAGGTTATGGATCAATGGTTAAAGAATGAATTTTGAATTGCTAAAACTCTCGATGTGTCACAAACCACTTTAGACAAGTGACATGTCCCGATTGATTTTCAAATCGATTTTCTTCCTATATCAATCGTGAATAGTAAACAACTGGTTCACACTTAACGTGCTGTCTGTCTTGAGAGCGACCGTTTCCTATAAAGAAACATGATGAGACGAAGAATCTAATACTTTTGTGTTAGAAAGATTCATTACTACAGCTGGAAATCCCTGACAAGAAGATTCTTCTTTAAATTGAATCTATCGGATCACAGGATCGATCCTACGGATGTTGAAAGGTTACACAACCAACTGGGCGAATGACAAAGCCATATTCGTCCCCCCGCTTTATTGCTAACTATTTTATGCAGGATACTTAAAGATGGTGATGGAGGTTCCTGATTCCAGCTGACTCACGAGATCCATAGCCACATGCTCATACCCAATAGTTAAACATCAGGACTTCATGAAAGGCTCAAATACATATTTCATGACTTCCGCTACTCTGATACCGAACATCTTTCTCGAAGTAATGAAGTATTATATTTAACGAATCTTAAGAAAGACATAGCATTAAAGCTTTTCAAGTCAACCATTCAAGTAAGGTATGAGCATGTTGGTCCAGAAGTCACAAGGCCACAAGATGGTGAAGTTTCAAGATGGCAAAGAGATTGGTCTTTTGTTGATGATCTCAGATGCACAAGAATCACAAAGTTAAATACGCGTTCAAGGACAAGCTCTATCCAAAAATCAATTGATCACTACAAACAAACTCCACATGAGAAGTCAAAAGTAGGAAATAGTAAAAGACTAAGACAAAGCCTTGTATGCTAAGGGGGGAGGCTTAAAGTTTGTAAAATGGCGTGACCCTCCCTTAGGGGAGATAGTTGTAAAGCACAAAAAGTGTCGGATCACTTCAAGTTGTAATAGGTCTTACTCGTAGATTGTGTATTAAGGATAAGAAGCAAACCGCCCAAGGCACAGTGGGAATCCCATCGATAAGCCCATGAGCCGGCCATCTTGTAATATATAAGCCCTCTCTAGCCTGAGATGTTGGTTTTGTTATTTTCCATTTTCCAAATAGTAATAACATCATCCATTCCATCACTTTCTCTCTCTAAACATCACAACCCACATCTCTCTCTTGTTCTTGGTAGATCATTAGATTATATGTTTCTTCAGTATAGTTGTTTTTGTCTTTGATTACAGGTTATATTTGATGAGAAGTAAGCTTGAAGTCTAGTAGTTTCATTAAACGATTCTTGAAGGACGATTTAACCAGTTAACGCATGTTTCCTCTCCATTATTAAGCAAACCAGGGAAGTACTAGTTTCTTTTACTTGTTTTCTTTTCCCTTTATTTGTTTTTACGGGTAGTTCTATAGAACATCAGGGATAATGTTCAACTTAAGTGTTGGGGAAAAATAAGCCTTATAAACTATTCCTTCATTTGCCATTTGCTTGTTCCTTAAAATGATGCGTAATATATCGAAACATAGCATAAAAGGTAATTTTGACCCAAAGTTAAAAGAAAATTATGACACATACCGACAAAAATTGAGTATTAATAGCGTTTCATGGATAGGAATGTATATGACTAGCATAAAAAATCCTTAGAATTCCACCCAAAAAATGTGAGGTTCGCCTTTAGATCTATAGGAATTCGGGTATCTATTTTTGATACCCAAGATAATTTATACCTTTAGCTTGTTCGAATTAAGGTTCAAATGCAATCATATGTGTCTATTTCGTTGTTACGGATGTGTACGCATGGTCTTTGTCGCCTTTTCTGGAGCATTAGTATCGGTATTAAATTATATGAGTGTCCCGATAGTATATTAAATCCTAGAACTCGTTTTTGTGATGCATCCCGAGACCGCATAGTAAGTATTAGGATTTGCTAGATAAGAGGCACTAGGATTAACCCATGTTTTCAACTTGTAACTGTTATGATGGTCACACCGATCATATAACTATCCCACACCCTTGCCATGCACTCATTTTTATTGCAGGATACCCCTAGTACAACCCACCGAGCCTATCCTTTTTATGGTTCTCGTAATTTTTTGGTTAAGTCGGACTATTAATGAAGAGCATTGTCACCCTTTAACCAATTGTTACACCCAAATCGCCTTAGCCTACCTTGTATGTACTCACCTTTAGTACATTATTGTTTTAACCCAAGTTAATTATTGAGTACACCGTTGCTAAGTCCTTATCCTTGTAAATATAGTTTTGGAACGATTGGAATTCATAGTAGTTTTCATCTTATGAAGAATTGAGGAAGAAGTAATCTATTACCCCTAATAGAGACTAATAAGCTCCATTTATTTGATCCAACGTCAATCAGGTCATTATTTAGATTGTAAATATCGAGTATGTAAAAAAGTTCAAGTGTAGGGGTGTATCTATAAACCCCTATGATGTATTATATGTTTAAGCAATGGCAGGGCAAAAGTGTACAAAAAAAATATGAAAAAGAAAGAAAAAAATTCGAAAAAAATATATATAAAAAGTGAAAAAATGTACGGGCTGCCATTTGCTTATGTTTGTGTTTATCATAGAGTCAAGAAAAGAAAAATAAAGAGATTGGTGTAGAGTTTTGTAGAGTTTGTATATCTTGTCCGAGTCCTTGGCTTAGCAACCCAACCAACGTGTATTCGTATAAATAATTAGCCAACCCTTTCACCCAAAATCCACCTAAAAGTCACTCCTCAAATGTATCCCATCCATTTCCGTTTCCATTTATGTTATCATACACCTACACCCCACAACCCTTAAAAGCCCTCTTTGATAGTAATGATTAATACTTGCGCTTAGCGGTGGAGGTTTTGATCCTTACAAGTAGCCTATGGTAATATAACTGATGACAGGTAATTGAGTGTTATTTTTTCGTTTCCTATAGTATTTATAAATTTATTAACACAAGAGTGAAACGCCGAGTGAAAGAGAGAATCCCAAACACTTATGTGAGGTGCTAGTATATACTTTTCGTGCTTTTATTTACGAGGTCTAGAAGGTTGTGTTGTAAATGATTTTTAAGAGTAGGTTAAATGACCCTAATATTAAATGTCAAGGTAGAAAACCCATTACTTGACGATAAACAAATCCCAAGTGTAGGGGGGGTGATTTGATGAGGTGTCCATTTTATACACTATTCGGGTCATTTAACCCTTAAATCATGCAAAAATGCCCAGAATATGTGCTTAACATTTAATTTTTAGGTTTTACAACTTGATGACATTTGGAGGAAATACACGTGACTTGGGCTCATTTGGGGAAGAAACGGAGAAGACTATGAACCTACACTAAATCTCTTGAAGAATTGTGCATACAGAGCGTGGAGACGGCGTCACAAGCTTCAAGTGATGCTGTCGTGATCTTTCTAGTGATGGCGTCATGGATTTGACGACGGCTCCAGAACATAGCCGACCTAAAGAAACCCTAGAAGATTCGGCGTCATGAGATAAAGAAGACTATTCCACTTGCGTGCGAAGTATCAGATATTGTTTTGATCATAACTTCTCCATACGAATTCGGATTCTGACGATTCAACAGCCCACGCGATCGTAGTAAGAAAATATACAACCTAGAGAAAGATGATGACACGACGGCATCAGGATTTCTGACCTAGGGTTTTCCTATAAATATAGCCTCATAACTTCGTTTTTATCAGGCCCCAACTTAAGTCTGATTCTAGGGTTTGGGTAGGTGTTTTTCCAGCAGCTTAGAAGACCTAATTCATTCCATAAACATCTTGTAATGGTTTGATTATCACTTATATCTTAATTCATGTCTTCAATTCCTTTTGTTGATTATGATTTCTTTTGTTTAAGTATGCTTGGCTAATTCATCTAGTGTTTATTTGGGAATGCATGAAACTTGTCATTGATTGATTATATCTTATTGTTTTCTTTTGATGATTATGGATCTTCTATATTCACCAATTAAGGCGTGACAAATTTAATGAGTATAATTGATTATAGTTTATAATTCTTGTTTCCTGTGCTTCCATGTTGATGATGTAACGCGTTTAGACCTAGAAAACTAGCCATAAGATATTAAATTGGCATAGACGTCTAGGGAAACGCGAGTGTGTAGAAAGGATACCATCCGGTAACAGTCTTCATACTACCTTACCCTCAATATGGTTGATCCCTCTTAAGTGTTTTAATGCATGTAATATACACTTAGAGGCCTTGTAATAGTCTTCATACTACTTTACTTGTGTGTTGCCCTAGCAGGATATTACGTAGACGGCGTTTTCGTGTAATTCGCTAATACCTTAGGAAATACTTACACAGATCATCTCAAGTGTGACAAAGCAATAGGTAGAATTGGATGGCTAGCAAGGAGTAGTGCATCCCAGGTGAATACGCTTCGTTGTATAATTGTCCTCCACGCCATTAAAGTAGAATTAGATTAGTAGATTAATTAGTTAAAACAAACCAACCTTCAAAAGCTGAGATTTACTTGCTTTCATAAAATATAAAAACACAAAAATAATCTTCCTTCAACCCTTAGACCTTTGTGAACATTCGATCCGGCCTTCACAGTGCTATTCCCCTAGAGAACGATAACAACCCCCGAGTCTTGCCTATACTACACTACGACGATTAGGTACACTACCTAGGGAGTTGTAAAACTTCTTGTTGAAGTCTAACGACAACCACATCATAAATATAAATATAAAACTTGATAACATAAATTACCTACTCACAATGACACATCAAGTTTTTGGCGCCGTTGTCAGGGAGTGTGCTTGTTTAATTTCTTGTTTTTATTGGTATTTAAAAAAAGAGTTAGTTTTGTCAGGGAGTGTGCGTATCCATTCTCTTTTAAATACAGCGTATTCAACATCAAACATCGATACAGCGTATCCAATTTACTGAATACGGCGTATCGACTGTCTGATACAGTAGCAGTTTTAGTTAGCTTTTTTATTTAGTTTTTTAGAATAGTTTTACTTCGAATTATGTCTTTTTTTCAGGTACCGTTTTTGGGTTCCATCCTTACCCATTTAATTACCCTAAAAGGAGGTTGACTATTGAATTTTTTTTGGCTAAATTCATTGATAAAGGTAAATGTGAACATGAGGAGATGAAAATATTCATTAAAGAATTTAGAACCACCAACGAGGTTTTGTTAAAAGAAAGAAACAACTAATTGACTGAGCTGAAAATCGAGGTAAACGAATTTTCAAAGATTGTGGGTAATGTTTTGATTCCAAGAAACGAAGTCAAAGGAGTGACAACTAGGGAAGGAAATATGACGTCTGAAGCCACCCCTAGCAAAGAAGTTAATGAAACTGGAATTAACAAGAACGAACCTCCCAGATTTTAACAAGATGTGCAGGAAAAGCCGCATGATGACGGTGTGGAAAATAAATCTTCTAGTATTCCTGAAAGAGCTACTCACCCATTGGTAAAACCATAACAATCATCTATCCTTTTCTCAAACCGATTGAGAAAGGAATAAGAAGAAGCACAACAGCGGAAGTTTTTGGAAAATCTGAAACAACTCCATATTAATATTTTGTTTATCGAAGCCCTAGTGCAAATGCCAAAATACGCTAAATATCTAAAGAGTTTACTGACAAAATCCAGACTAGAAGAAGCTTGTACGGTGACAATGAATGAAAGGTGCTCAGCTGTTTTCCTTAACAAATTGCCATCAAAAGAAAAAGACCCAGGGAGTTTCACTATCCCTTGTCAAGTTAGTTATTTGCAAATTAATAAGGCTTTGGCAGATCTAGGAGCTAGTATAAGTTTGATGCCCTATACAATGTATGAAAAGTTAGGTTTAGAGGAACCAAAACCAACTCTAATGAGCTTAGAACTAGCAGATAGGTTAATTCAATATCCAAGGGGAATAGTTAAAAAAGTGCTTATTAAGGTAGATAAATTTGTCCTCCCCATTAATTTCGTTATCTTGGATATGCCGGAAGACTCTAGAATTTTGATAATTTTAGGGAGACCATTTCTGGCCACCGCTCGTGCCATGATCGATGTGTTTAATAAAAAGATAACACTTAGGGTAGGAGATGATGAGGTGATCTTTGATATGGAACAATTAATGAAAAGTCCTCCTACCGAGGATGATGAATGCTATGGCATTGATGACTTAGATGACATTATCAACATAGAAACTCAGGAATTGTTAGAGAATGATCAATTAGATTCATTTTTACTTAAGGATTTGGAAAAATCGATTAATCGATCAGACCTATAGAGCTGTAATTCCATAGGAGATAAGTTTTTTAACAATTCTGATGTTGAGATGTCAATACGGCGTATTGACCCAGTCAATACGTCGTATTCTGAAGCACATGAAACCGAGGAAACTGATAGAGTAAAAAATGAGCATCTTTATTCGGCTAGCGCTAATGATATTGATGAAAAGAAACCTGAGCTGAAAGATTTTTCTTCCCACTTAGAATATGCATATCTACATGGTAATAAATCTTTTTCTATAATTATCTCGTCTAAACTATCCGAGGAGGATAAAATATCACGTTTGCAGGTATTCGAGAAACGTAAAGGAGCAATTGCTTGGAAGATGTCAGACATTAAGGGAATAAGTCCATCATTCTGCACATACAAGATCTTAATGGAGGATGACTTCAAACCGGTCATTCAACCCCAAAGGTGTTTAAATCCTAAAGTCTAAGATGTGGTGAAAAACGAAATTGTTAAGTTACTTGATTCTGGGTTAATTTATCCCATCTCGGATAGCTCATGGGTTAGCCCTATTCATGTTGTCTGATAAGGTCGTTTTTAGACAATAACAAACCCTCAGATATATAATATATATATAAATACATATAATATACGCAAGCTAAGTATCATATAAATTATTCTTAGGAAAAAATAATAAATAATCAACATGGGTATCATTTTCCTCGGTGAGAGGTGAATAGAAATCTACGATCAAGTTGTAAATCGAGCTTGATTATCATAAAAGTTTTTGGCTTTGGTTTTAAACTATTTTTAAACTAAAAATTAAACTAATATTAATTCTAAGATTAAAAACTAAAAGATTAAACTAAAATTGATCTAAAAGATATAAATGACAAATATGCTTGCTAAGTGACGTGAAATGTTCCGTAAGTGCAGGCTTAGGTTTAACGAATTAAAGTAAAAAAAACAAGTTTCAAGAAATTAAATGACAAGTAAAGTAAAATGCTTTTTAAAAAAATAAATGACAAGTATTTAAATTGCATTAAAAGTAAATGACGGTATGTAAATTGGGAAATTCTAATGACTATTAATTTTTTAAACCTTTTTAAAACCGCACTTAAATTCCAAATCACTAATCACTTAGCAAACACAAGTTAAACTACTCACTACGCATCATGATCAAATAAGCAAAGCAAAACATTTTAAATTAAACTACACTATTTAATTGAAAAAGGATAGAAAATAGGACCAAATTGAAGAGCCGCAAATGAATGATAACCACCCGATTTAATAAGCTAAAGAAAATAGTCAAATTCTATCTAGCTTATTAAACCCGTAAGCTCCTCGCCTCATGAGTAGACCGGTACCAAAAGCAAAATAAAAATACTAAACTGACAATGTTAAGACAAAATCAAACAAGCATATTATTACGTTTAATCACTCTTTAAAAATTACTAATTGCAAACTGTTTATAATATCCACTTCCTGTTTTTATGAATCAAATGGGCCAAGCCCAAAACGAACACTTAATTACTTAATAAATCGAATTCAACAAAAAACGTTTTCTGATCTACTTGAAATGAAACAATTCTACCAACATACATTAATCAAATAAAGCTATTTAGACTATTTCTTAAACATTCAAAACTAAAACTGTTTGTAATAAAAACTATTTCAAAATTTTAAATGAAGAAACGAGTTTACTATTAAAAAGAAAAGAACTTATTTAAATAGCTATGAAGCTCTCGAAAGAAAAAGTAGACCAAGGCTTATATAATAAGCCGAGTAAACGAATATTCGTCGCTACCCATGTGTTATCGAATCAAGCTTAGAAAAGAAGGAAAACGATTTAAGCTTAACGAAAACTACAAATAAGCTTAAAAGGTCTAAGCTTATCGTATAAATCTTATCTCAAAAAGCTAAACGAGATAAGCTATATAAACAGATTATTCAAAGAGAGCTTTAGAGATTTGGATCCAAAATAAGCTAAGAGAACAACTTATTTGGAAATAAGCATGAAAATATAAAAGAAGAGATCGGAAAAGAATAAGCATGAACAATAAACCTCAAGTAACTTCAAACCAAATCATTTACCTTAATCTCAATAAGCCAAATGATCTTTTACAATAAGCTTTAATAAGCTGGAAAAGAAAATTACAATAAGCTATTAAACTAAAATAAATCCTTAACTATAACTTCTATCACTTACCACTAAAATTAAAAAGTGAGAACGAAAACAAAGAATGGAAGAAAAGAATGTCCAGAATCCGTGTGGATATCTCATATATAGCCAAAAAGAATGGAGGAGGCGAATCTCGTCCATACTCAATAGCTACCAATCACAGTCCAACAAGATCAAGAGGTATCATAGTCATTTTGCATAGACATGTATTAATGAACATCCCACCTCGTACAATTAACGCAACCTCAAAAATGATCCATCAATAAAGGCGTTCCACGTGTCGCAATTTCATTTGTCCATAGAAGTTAAGTGGAAGATCACGTGTGAGGGTTATGCATTATTTGGGAAGCACGTAAAAGTAATACAACTCAATGGCAGATTCACTTATAGACTTTACATTGGGCTTTATTCCTTTAATAAGCAACATGGGCTTAGCAAATTGTCTTGGGCCGTGTGTGATAAACCTACATTGGGCCGAATATGAGGCTTGGGCTGATTTAAGCTTTTAGAAAACATGGGCTGGCCGACCCATTTAAATGGGTTATGGGCTAACCCAATAAAATCCGAATGCACCGTTGGACTCAAAATCTCGCATTCTTTCCAATGGCATGCTCGGAGACTTTTCATGACTTTGTCTTGATTTTGAATAATAGGCACTCTTGATCGCGACGAAACCGTATTTACCCATTTATGCTCCGTTTTCAATCATTTTTACCTGCAATACATAAAAATACCAAACAAACATATTTGCAAGATAATTATCCATATTTTAGCATTTTTAGCCTGTTTAATAGTGTTTTCCAGGTTATAAATGATGTGTATTTTAGCGCACATCAGATTCCCCCACACTAAGCCATTGCTGGTCCCACACACAATGTAAATAAAACACGCCCAAAAATAAATAATTAAATCCTCTTTTAACCTATGACCCCTCACAATCAAACAAGAATAGAAAAGGTCTATTAAGAAGGTTCAAAAATCATTTATTTTTAAAGCGCCCCCGTTTTAACCACTTATTCATTAATAGATAAGAACTAAGATAAAACTTAATAATATTATTAACAGGCTTTAAGAACGGGAGTTCGTCATCCTTGATTTTTCAAAATCCCATACTAAGCTTAAAACGAAATCATAATTAAATATAAGATTAGATGCTAACACTACTCATAAATGCTAATTATGTAAGATAAACTTAACTTTTCGCTCTCCATTAGTCCTAAATCCTTTTTAAGTAAATTTTATTATTATTTTTATTGATGCCAAATAAATTATGTCCTATTTTATAAAGTAAACCCGGTTTAGAGAGAGAGGGAGGGGAGGGATAGGGGAGGGGGGAACGGAGAGGCGCGGGTTAGGGGGAGGGAGGATATAGTTTTCAATAATTAGTTTGAACTCTTTTCCTAATAGAGACATATGGTGAGAATAAGGTCCACATTAAGCTTTTAATTTCGCATGATTTAGGGGTTATCCTTTTTATTTCATCCGCAACAACTCAATTACGAGTCCAGAGATGGAGGCTTTATTTAGATAACCCCGGAGTCAAAATTTGGCTTTATACTTATTATTATTGCAACATTATTAAACCTCGGTCCTTAGAAAGCTGCAACATCGGTTTGTGAGCCGCCAAGTATTGCAGCAAACATATGTCGACCCTCGGTAATTTCCTCGACCTTTAGAAGGCTTTGCAACATCGGATTGTGAGACTGGCAAGATGCAAACAAACTTTTATCAGTCTCTAGGATTATTACTATGTAGCCTTATTTTAGAAGACTGGCAACCTCGGTTTGTGAGCCGCAAGATGCCGTAAACTTTGATCAGCCCACCGTTTTATTATAATTATCTACCGTCCATCCTTTAAATGACTGTTCACAACATCGGTATTGCGAGCCGACTCATGATCCCGAGAGTCCTTATTTCGGTCTTCGTTTATTACATAACATGTTATTAATTATTACCATATTTTCAAGCCCTAAGTCTTTAACAACTGCCACATCGGTATGCGAGCCGACCATGGTCCATGAGTCTATTTCCCCACAACACAGCAAAACCTCGATGTGTACCTTAATTTCACCAGAAGGAATCTCTACGAAGGGAGCTAAACAAGAATCTGCAAAACCTAAAGCAATTTTATTTTTCAACAATTATAAGCGTTTATAAGCTGTGAAGCTAAAAGCCCACAATTAACTGTATGACTCTAACGATACCAACTAATCCAAGCTTAGCATCAAACCTTATTATACTCTATCATATATCGTCCTTTGCAAAATTTTAAAGTTAAGCAAACGCTAAGTCTCAAAAGTTAAGGGGAAAGCTAGAGTTTAAAACTCGGTCAAGTCAAAAGCTACCTAATTCTACGGGCCTACTTATTTATATAAATTTATATTTTCATCATTTTTTTTATATCATAATAAAACAATAAAAATTTTAAACATTTAGTCAAAACAGGTGTTGCATGGGAACTCAACTAGGGCACAGGTAATGATCACATTTCGATAAAAATCCCCCCCCCCCACACATTAGGAATGGAACATTACCTCAATGTTCAAAAAATGTCAGGTTTTCCCCACCCACACATTAGGAACAAAAAAGTCAAATGCTATAATTTCCAAGTGTGAAAGGGGAAACAAAATATAATTATACATGATTGGATTGAGGATCCATAATAAGCAAAAGATCGAAGACCGATGATTGGAGTAGGAATTAAAAACAACACGTCCGTCATGATCTTTAAGAATCTGCAAAAACGAAACCACATACCATAGAAAGAAACACGCCCCCATACTTGGGCTATAAAATCACACACTATCTTATTAAACAAGAAAATAGAAAGAAGAAAAGACATGGTTGCATACCCGAAAGGCGCATAATTTTTGTTCACTAACTGAGGCTGAGCCCCCCCCCCCCCCCCCCCTGAAAAAAACCCCTTATCGATCCCACATACTTAGCTAGGCCAAGGAGAGATAAAATGGAATACGGAACCATCCAAGTAAGGAATGTCCCCTCTAGAAATCATCATCGGGCTCTTATAAAAATTAGAAGTGATTTCGCCCTGATGAGATAAGAGAGGAGAAATGAGAATACCAGGATTGAACACTTTGTCCTCGTTTTTGGATAAAAACGGAAGCAAAGTGTCAAACACTGGAGAAAGAGGATCATGGATGAATGAAATAGAAAATTCATCCCGTGATAAAAGTCTCTCGGATTGGACTTCAATGAATATCCCTGGATCGAAAATCGTGTTTCTAGATCCGAGGGAATCATGAGAAGGAGTGAAGTCCAAATCCGGATCAAGGGTGGGAAGGGTGGGCAAAATATTAGGCATAAGAACATAGTGTTCAGAAATACCCTTCACCACTTTGGTTGTCAAAACACACATATCGGGCTCGAAATCAAAGAAAACCTCAACATCTGGTGGTTCCGGAGGAGGACGAGGAGATGACGGATCATTAAAATGATCAAGGTTAGATGACTCATTTTTGGGAAGGGGAGGGGAATCATTTCTAAGCAATTCTTCAAGAAAACGAATATCCCCTTCTGAGTCATAGTCGTCATTCTCAATGCCTGGTGGCATCGAGTCATCAGAAGCAAGAAATAAATCGATCTCCTCCATAAGAGAATCACTATCCGTGACGGGGATAGGAGATGGGGAGGGAGACTCAAGAATCGTATCAGCAATTTCCAAATTAAGTTCTTCCGGCGGTCGTGGAGATGAATTATCATACAACAAATTCTCAACAAGACGGATTTCTTCCTCTAGATCAAAGTCGGCTTTCTCATTCCGGTGGAATGGGATATATTATTGAGTTCACAACAGAGAACACCTTGAGAAGAATATCAAACTTAGTTAAAAGAATCAAACAAAGTATCACGATTAAGAAAGAATCGATAAAATTAGACTCGCACTTAAAGGAATGCGGATCTATTTCTTGTAAAAATATTTCTTCGTCATCAAAAAGAGGGTTCGAATAAATTTTGAAATTTTCTTTCAGAATGTCCTCATCAGAAAGTGACTCGTCATCACTAGAGGTGAAATCGTCGTTAGAATCAAAGAGAGGATCCGAGAAAGTCGTAAAAGTCGGAGAAGATTCATCATCTAACGGGACAACTCACACCATTCCCACTTGTCACTTTCATTATCGGAATAACCTCGGACTCGCAGGATTGGGACAAGGTTTCTCACACTAGACTTATAATTCTCTTGATTCTTTTCAGGAATAGTGTTTTAAAAACCCTAAGATGCTCATCCCCCATACTTAGAGAGTACCCAGGTTCTTCGGTTGGTAAGTTGTGTGTGATTGCATTAACCGGAGAAATTTGAGGTGTTTTATTCAAAGGAATAGTACTCTCCTTAGAAATAACTTTGAAATTCTACAAACACGATGTAATACGAGTTTGACGTTTAGCTGCCGGCTCTGCGATATTCTTAACTTCCTGCTCTTCCTTATTGAGACGTTGAGAATTCAAATTAATCAAGAGAAGTTTAGAATTAAGAGCACTCTCCATTAAATCATCAACATTATTATGAATACAATAAAGCTCTTTTTGTTGACAAATTTTAAGCAAATCTAGCATCGTATCTTCCATATTTTGCTTTTGCTCATCACAAACTTTTGTTCCGCGCATTTCTTTAATAAGTTGACAAAAAACGGAATTTAGTGAAAGTTCTTCCTTTTCTTGAGCTGCCGCTCCTTGTTCTTGAGCACACGGTTGCAAAGTAAAAGCCCTCCTGCTCACGTTGTTATTCATTCTTTTTCATAAAATTCTTCCATCAATTTAATAAAGCTCGTTATTTTGTTCAATCCTTTCTTTACTCAACAAAAGGAGTTACTTCTGGAGTTTTCCTGATGCTGATGAATTATCGAACTGCTGTGGTGGGTTAAATATGGTCAAGAACCGAAAGATTGAAAATTTGTTCATGCGGGTGACACTGAAAAGTCGAATGAGAACCCCTATACTGTTAGCACAGCAAAGATATTGTTGAGAAAAACTCGGTGAATTTTGTGGATAATAATTATCACTAAAGTTTTGATTGTAGCACGGTTCCTGCTCATAGACAAGCAGTACCCGTGGTGGACAATCAAACCCATAGTGAGAATTGTTCCCACATAACTCACACGAGTATGTCTCATACTGGGGCTGTGGAGGTTGGTTGAAGAAGTTTGGTGTTTCATTATAAGAATAAGGATTTGGGTCATAGACAAACTCATTTTCGGATCCCACACTGCTACAGCCCGGACAGTTTCCACCATTAAGCGAACCTCCACACTACGAGCAACCAAAATGGTTATACGAAGACATGTCGAAGAATTAAACGGATAAGAGGATAAAGAAAATAAGAATTAAATGAAGTAAGAGGATAAAGGAGAATATTTTTTTGAAAATTTTTTTATAAAGATAAAAAAAATAAAAAATATTTTTGGTATTTTTAATATTTTTAAAAGAAAAGGAAAAATAAAAATAAGAAGAAAAATATTTTTGGATTTTTATATTTTTTATAAGGACGAAAATAAACTTTCCGAAGAAAGATCTTCAAGGCTCGAACACAAACAATCCCGTAAAAATCGCTACACCTCTCCCCGGCAACGGCGCCATTTTGATAAGGTCGTTTTTAGACAATAACAAACAAACCCTCAGATACATAATATATATATAAAATACATATAATATACGCAAGCTAAGTATCATACAAATTATTCTTAGGAAAGAATAATAAGTAATCAACACGGGTATCGTTTTCCTCGGCGAGAGGTGAATGAAAATCTACGTTCAAGTTGTAAATCGAGCTTGATTACATAAAAAGTATTGGTTTGGTTTTAAAACTATTTTTAAAACTAAAAATAAACTAATAATTATTCAAAGATTAAAAAACAAAAGATTAAACTAAAATTGATCTAAAAGATATAATAAAATAGCTTGCTAATTGACGGGAATGTCCTTAAGTGCGGCTTAGGTTTAACGAATTAAAGGAAAAAAACAAGTTTCAAGAAATTAAAAGACAGTAAAGTAAAAATGATTAAAAAAATATATCAATGACAAGTCTTTAAATTGCATTCAAAGAAATGAACGGTATGTTTAAATTGAAAATTCTGATGACTATTAATTTTTTTAAACCTTTTAAAACCGCACATAAATTCCAATCCCTAATCACTTAGCAAACACAAGTTAAACTACTCACTACGCATCATGATCAAATAAGCAAAGCAAAACATTTTAAATTAAACTACACTATTTAATTGAAAAAGGATAGAAAATAGGACCAAATTGAAGAGCCGCAAATGAATGATAACCACCCGATTTAATAAGCTAAAGAAAATAATCAAATTCTATCTAGCTTATTAAACCCCTAAGCTCCACGCCTCATGAGTTGACCGATATCAAAAGAAAAATAAAAATACTAAACTGACAAGGTTAAGACAAAATCAAACAAGCATATAATTACGTTTAATCACTCTTTAAAACATACTAATTGCAAACTGTTTATAAAATCCATTCCTGATTTTTTTATGAATCGCAAATGGCACAACCCAAAACAGAACACTTAATCACTTAATAAATCGAATTCAACAAAAATGTTTTTTGATCTACTTGAAATGAAACAATTCTACCAACATACACTAATCAAACAAAGCTGTTTAGACCATTTCTTAAACATTCAAAACTAAAACTATTTGTAATAAAAACTATTTCAAAATTTTAAATGAAGAAAAGAGTTTACTATTAAAAGGAAAAGAACTTATTTAATAAGCTATGAAGCTCTCGAAAGAAAAAGTAACTATGCTTATATAATAAAGCCGAGTAAACAATCATTTCCTCGCTACCCATGTGTTATCGAATCAAGCTTAGAAAAGAAGGAAAACGATTTAAGCTACACGCAAACTACAAAAGCTAAAAATGGATCTAAAGTTTATCGTATAAATCTTAACTTATCCTCAAAAGCAAAACGAGATAATTAATATAAACAGCTTATTCTAAGAGAGCTGTTAGAGATTTGGATCGCAAAATAAGCTAAAGAGAACAACTTATTTGGAAATTAAGCATGAAATAGAAAAGCATAGAACGGAAAAGAATAAGCACGAACAATAAACCTCAATAACTTCAAACATAAACCAAATCATTTACCTTAAACTCATAAGCCAAGTGATCTTTTACAATAAGCTTTAATAAGCTGGAAAAGAAAATTACAATAAGCTACTAATTATAAAATAATCTAAACTAAAACTTCTATCCTACCACTAAAATTAAAAAGGTAAGAACGTAAAACAAAGAATGAAGAAAAGATGTCCAGAATCCGTGTGTGATATCTCATATATAGCCAAAAAGAATAGAGGGCAATCTCATCCATTCAAGTAGCTAACCAATCACAGTCCAAGATCAAGGGGTATCATAGTTATTTTGCATAGACATGTATTAATGAACATCCCACCTCGTACAATTAATGCAACCTCAAAAATGATCCATCAATAAAGGCGTTCCACGTGTCGCGATTTCATTTTCCCATAGAAGTTAAGTGGAAGATCACGTGTGAGGGTTATGCATTATTTGGGAAGCACATGAAAGTAATACAACTTAATGGCAGATTCACTTATAGACTTTACATTGGGCTTTATTCCTTTAATAAGCAACATGGGCTTAGCAAATTATCTTGGGCCGTGTATGATAAACCTACATTGGGCCGAATATGAGGCTTGGGCTGATTTAAGCTTTTAGAAAACATGGGCTGGCCGACCCATTTAAATGGGTTACGGGCTGACCCAATAAAATCCGATGGCACCGTTAGACTCAAAATCTCGCATTCTTTCCAATGACATGCTCAGAGACTTTTCACGACTTTGTCTTGATTTTGAATAATATGCACTCTTGATCGCGACGAAACCGTAATTACCCGTTTTGCTCTGTTTTCAATTATTTTTACCTGCAAGACATAAAAACACCAAACAAACATATTTGCAAGATAATTATCCATATTTTAGCATTTTTAGCCCGTTTAATAGTGTTTTTGGGGTTATAAATGATGTGTATTTTAGCGCACATCAGACCCAAAGAAAGGGGGAATTACTGTAGTTTAGAATGATAACAATGAACTTATTCCTTCTCGCACGGTTACAGGATGGCGAGTTTGCATCGATTATCATAAACTGAATGATGCAACTCAAAAGGATCATTTCCCTCTTCCATTTATTGATCAAATGTTAGAACGTTTATCTGAGAACGAAAATTACTGTTTTCTTGATGGTTTTTCAGGATTCTTCCAAATTTCACTCGCACCATAAGATCAAGACAAGACGACGTTCACTTGTCCTTATGGAACGTTTGCTTACAGGAGAATGTCGTTTGGGTTATGCAACGCACCTGCAAACTTTTCAAAGATGCATGACGGTAATTTTCCACGACATGGTGGAAGACTTTATGGACGTGTTCATGGATGATTTACTCGTATCAATAACTCCTTTTTAATTCTTGATTTGTCTAATTGGATAAAATGCTTGGCAGATTGAAAATCCAACCTGTGCTGAATTGGGAAAAAATGTCATTATTATGGAAAAGAAAGCATTGTGGTTGGGACAGCAAAATATCTATAGGGGCGGTATCGGAAGCAATGAGACGCTAAAATCGATGTAATAGCCAAGTTACCCTAACCGAGAAACGTAAGAGGTGTTAGAAGTTTCCTAGGACATGCTGGATTTTATTGTAGATTCATAAGAGACTTTTTCATGATCTCTAAACCAATAACCCAACTTTTGATGAAAGACGCAAAATTTGATTTTTCTAGATGATTGCAAAAAGGCATTTAATATTTTGAAAGAAAAATTCACTACCGCGCCTATCATAATATCTCCCAATTGGAATATGCCCTTTGAATTAATGTGTGACGCTAGTGACTTTGCTGTTGGAGCTGTTTTAGGACAATGAATAGATGGGAAATTCAAACCAATCTATTATGCTAGCAAAACGCTGAATAATGCCCAAGAACATTATACCACTACCAAAAAATAACTTCTCGTAGTAGTTTTCTCTTTTGATAAATTTCTCCCTTATCTTATTTTATCAAAATCTGTGGTGTACACTGATCATTCTGCTTTGGCATGTTTGTTTCAGTAAACAGATGCCGAAGCCTATCCTTATAACTAAGGGTTCCTGCTACTTTAAGAGTTCAATATTAAATTCAAATATAAAAAAGGAGCAGAAAGCTTGGTAGCATATCACTTATCTAGGTTAGAGAATCCACACATAGAGGTGTTAACTGAGAAGGAAATTGCTGATGAATTCCCCGACGAGCATTTATAGGTGCTTAGATTCTAGTTTAAAGACAATGAGTCATGGTATGCGGATTTTGTTAATTATATTGTTGGAAAGGTTGTTCCCCCAAATTGGACCTTTGAAAAAAGAAAGAGGTTTTTTTCGCAAGTCAAAACTTACTTCTAGGAAGAACCTTATGCATTTAAACTGTGCGCGGATAATATAATGAGAAAGAATTGGTGGAGTGAACCCTTGATATTCTCGCACATTTTCATTCGAGACCTACTGGTGGACATCATAGTGCTTCAGTTACGGCAAAGAAGGTTTACCAGTCTGGATTTTTATTGTCCTAGTGTCTTTAAATATGCTAATGAGTATGTAAGACGATGTGATGCATGTCAAAGATCGGGAAACATATCTTCAAGGAACGAAATGTCTCAAAATAACATTCTGGTATGAGAAGTCTTTGATGTTTGGGGATTAGATTTTATGGGACCATTTCCCGATTTTAGAGATAATAAATACATATTAGTAGCTGTCGATTATGTGTCCAAATGGGTCGAAGCTCAAGCATTACCTACGAATGATGCGCGTATAGTGGTTAAGTTTTTAAGAGGGTTATTTGCTAGGTTTGGAGTTCCTAAAGCTTTGATTAGTAATAGAGGGACACATTTTTTAATTCCCAGCTTGAAAATCTTTATAAAAATATGGCGTAACTCACAATTTATCCATGGCATATCACCCTCAGTCTAATGGAAAAACTGAAGTTACTAACAGGGCTATTAAGCGTATTCTAGAGAGATCAGTGGGGTACAATCCTAAAGGTTGGTCGGAAAATTTAACGATGCATTGTGGGCATTTAGGACGGCCTACAAAACACCGATAGGGTGTACACCTTTTAGATTAGTTTATGGGAAAGCATGTCATTTACCCGTAGAGATCGAGCATAAGGCACATTAGGCATTAAAATAATGTAATATGGTTTTAACGCTTGTTAGCGAAAGTCGTCCTATGCAGCTTAATGAGTTAGCCCAATTGAGAGATGGTGCTTATGAGAATACTAGAATTTACAAAGAACGGACCAAGAAATGGCATGATTCTAGACTCTGTGGTGATAAAGATTTTAAGGTAGGCAAAAAATTGATACGTTATAATTCTCGTCTAAAGATGTACCCTGGAAAACTTAAGTTGAAATGGAGCGGTCCGAACATTGTTAAAAGGGTATATCCATATGGGGCTGTAGAAATAATTAACAGGAGCGGGTTTAGCTTCAAAGTCAATAGACAACGATTGAAGAAATATTACGAAGGTAACATTGACAAAGAGGATGATGAAGTTATAGAGTTCGAGAATGGTGTAACGTGTGGCTGAATGGAGTCTAACTTAAAGACTCTCATAAAAACAAAAGTGCTTCCCGGGAGACAACCCGGACTGTTTTTGATTTATGTTATCGAGTCTGTCTTCCCAGACATCAATACGGCATATCCAACTCCACACCATACGGCGTATTGAATGTTTGGATGTTATCAGTCCTTTATTTTGTTGCATTTAAAACATTATTGTCAGTTCTGTCTATACGGCGTATTCATTATATGATACAACGTATTTGGCAGGCTGACCCGTATTCATATACTTTCTACAGGTTTCAATACGGCGTATCCTGGTTTTGGGATACGGCGTATCGACTTCCTGTACAGTTTTTAGTTTTTGTTTTTTGTTAACCGTAGAATACCCGAGATAGGTTTGCATGGTTTTCTTATATATTATACAGGACCTCGCTGGAAAAAAATCGACAACATTGGTGAAGTATCTATAATCTGGAATCTTATGTGTGTTGTAGTCATGCTGGAATTTAGACGCATTTATAACACACATTCTTGCTCATATACTCAACATGGAGAATCATACCGAGCAAATATCAGAGGAGTTTCTCGTTCTAATTCTTTTATTTCCCGTTTTAATGTTATTTTTATACAACGATGGCGTTGTATAATTCAAGTGGGGGGAGGAGAATTAGAACGCTACTTGTCCTATTTTTCACATTAATATGCTTAAATTATGCTTAAATTTTAAAAAAAATTCGAGCATACTTTTGTGAAATTACTAGTTACATAACTTACACACAAAACCCTTATTAGATATTATAAGGATTCAACATTACCCATTTCCGAATATTTACCAAAATCCCACAAAAATATGAGTGTGTCGGTGATGTTGTAGACTTTAGAACTTGGCTTGGTATATCTATTCGAGACCACAATAATGAGTACTATGGATTTAGATGGAGTAACTTGTTTAAATCGGTAAATTTCTAGGATTACACCCAAAAAGCCTATATATGTTGTGTATTTAACTAACCACACCGGTTAGTTAACCCCCGTATAAACCCTTTGTTTACTCTAATTTTAAGAGTAAGATTCCCCTAGAAAAACCTGTTGAGCCATTCCATTCCTGTTTTCACCAACTATTTGTTTCGTTACACCTTTACACATTAGCCTACCCTATTAGATTAAGTCCATTTATCAGTTGCTAGTTGCTTTAGTGTAAAGTATGTATTTCCTATGTCTTGTGTCATTTTCTATCTCTGGTATGGTTGGGAAATTGCACATTGCAATTGAGAATGTAAAAGTAGTTTAAACTCTTGTATTTTCACTACCATCACAATTATTGGTATGTCCAAAGAATGAAGAATTGTGGAAGAAATTATTCGGAGTTATTTATGATCGTGAAGATGGTGAAATTACACTGAGATTCGTAGTGTATGATTTGTTTTTAAAACATCAAAAAAATTAGAAAATTGCTGCAAAAAAAGAAGAGAAAATTATGAAGATAGTCGATTCGTTAAAGCTTAAACCGATGGTATTAATTGAAGGATTAATTATTCGTTGATACGTGTTATAAATCAACAACGTAGAGTTTTGTATAAAGTGGTAGATATCGCCACTTGATTTTGTAAAAGTATGTATAGTATGGATGATTGGGAAGTTGACCGTTTCGGGAACAACAACTTAGGTTGTTTTTGTTGATCTATGATCGAAGACGTTTGTGTACATATTTCTGTGTCTTTATCATGGGAACGGTCGGGATAGTATGTAGCAATTTGTATCTTATTTGTTTGGACTTAGTCTATTTGTTTTGTAAATTTTTATTTAACAACAATTATTTCCCTTTCCTAATCTTTATCCTTAGGTTTTACTCGAATGAGGATGCGAGCAATCACATGTGTCTATTCCGTCATTACGGCCATGTATGTGTGATTTTATCCGCCTTGTTGGTTTATTACTTTTGGAGAAAGGATTAGAAGATCCATACCCTATATCACTCTTCGTCCTAACCTTTGGTTTTACTCGAGTGAGGGAATTGAATGCAATCATGTATGTCTATTCCATCGTTATGGATGTGTAATGTGGTTTGTCGCCCTAGCTGGTTTACGACTTTTGGTAAAGACTACTAGTCCTATTATTTAGCTTATTTGAGTTAAGGTTCGAATGCAGTTATATGTGTCTAACCCATCGTTATGGGTGTGTATGTGTAATTTTGTCACCTTTTCTGAAATATTGGTATCGGTAGAGATTAGAAAAAAAGAAAAAAAAAAAAAAAAGAAAAAATGAAAAAAAAAAAAAAAAAAAAAAAAAAAAAGAAGAAGAAAAAAAAAAAAGAAAAAAAAAAAAAGATTAGAAAGAGTGATCTAACTCTTTAAGCCTTTTTAAACCCAATTTACCTTTATAAACTTGTTACTCCTTAGCTTTAGTGGTGGAGATGTGTATCCTTGCCAAGCTTATGATAGAATACTCGTCAAGACCGAGCAATTAAGCGAATTAGTTACATGTTACCACATAGAGTAGTTGAGTGATTTGAGTGTTTTCATCTTTCTATTTTGTGAGGTGTTTGATTGTGTACTAGTAATTAAATGAATAAATGCTTAACGGAAAAATTCTTAGGGATACATTTTCATAAATTTCTAAAGGTTACTTGAGGACAAGTAGGATTTAAGTGGGGGGGATATTTGATGACATCAAATTACGTCACTTTTATAACATCATTTATCCCATGTTTTCTACCCATTTTATACAATTATTGCATGAATCGATACTTAATCGTTTATATTTGAGATTTGCAGTAATTATGGAGTACTTTGTGAAGATTAGCTAGAAGGCACGCATTCTGGAGCTTAAACGAAGAAATCTGAAGAAACTGTTCTGACATTAGACCATTGCCTGACTTTGAAGAATACGTCGTATCCACATCAATATATACGTCGTATATTATACTTTGGTTAAATATCAAGAAAATACCCAAGATGTACAAAACACCGTACCGGAGTAGCCCAATACGCCGTACCCAAGGACCCCAATACACCGTACCGGAGGAGCTCAATACGCCGTACCTAATAAGTCTGATATGCCGTATCGAGGAGGTCTGATACGCCGTATCCATACCAGCTCAAGAAAATTCTAGAACATTTTATTCTTGGAGCCTACGCCAAGCAACCTCGATACGCCGTATTGAGTTCCAATACGACGTATCGACCAATTTTCAGAGTTTATAAATACCAAAACCAAAATACAATTTTAGACATGCTTTTAGCCTCCAAGTTTGATTTCCAAAAAATCAATGAAGCCAAGAAGGTCTTGAAAAGTTGTCTGATCAATGGGAAAACTCTTGTAATCTCTACACTCCACTATACGCGTTCGGTTAGCATTATGTTTAATCGTTCATCTATGATTTCGTGTATTGTTACAATAACTATCGGCTAATACCTTCAGGTATTAGCCATGTTTATGATAATATAATATTTTGATTTGTCTTTATATCGATTGTTCTTTATTCGTTGCATGTTGATAATTATGTTTATCACTTCATACCCGTTTATGTGCTTAATTATGTGTTTTACCTATCATTCAACTACGTTTACTCCTATATATTTAATGCGCTCCAACTTCGGTGTTGTATGGGCGTAGGCTAAGAGTTCATGATAGAAATATATAACGCTTATTCATATAACTAGAATAATAGGATCACCAATAGAAAGCCCTGTTTCGATCTATGGTTAAGTGGATGGGTAGACTAAGCTAGTGACTTAGGACTACACCTAACGTCCTGTTTATGTAGGTAGTTAAGTGGGCGTGGACTACTAGTATATGAATTTCCATTAAGCAGTAAGTTGGTAAAGCCTCCATGAGCTAGAATTCAATATAACCACTAATACAGTTTCCTAGATAGATTATAATCAACGGTGTGAGCTTTATGCGGGTTTAGGTTAATTGTGATAGGATTAACTAGCAACAAACCTCGAGTCTAGGGAGAAGAGCCACCTAACTTTGAAATGATATACCACCAACGAATTAACACAATCATCACACGAATAGACAACCAAGGCATATTATTATATTAAACTGGATAATACGTTTTCCTCACATTTGACCGCTTCCTAATATTTTGTTAATCACTTGTGTGCGTTATTTGTCATCACTTTAGGATAATTAGAACTAAACTTGTGCCAGTCTCTCAGGCCCCTTTTTACGTTAGTTTAGGTTTAATTAGATTTAATTAAAATAATTAGGTTAGATTAGTACTAAACCTAGATAAATAAAATACCAGAAGAATTAAGAGTTAACTTTCACTCTTAGTGATCGACACCCTACTTACCAACGAAACTACATCTGATCGGGTATACTGCCCGTTAAAGTGTTATTTTAGGTAAAGTCGACAAAATATAAATGTAAAACTTGAACAACTAAAATAACAACCTACACGATGAGATATC
Source organism: Tanacetum coccineum (assembly GCA_026074375.1). Classification (NCBI taxonomy): domain Eukaryota; kingdom Viridiplantae; phylum Streptophyta; class Magnoliopsida; order Asterales; family Asteraceae; genus Tanacetum; species Tanacetum coccineum. Next base: position 28,989 of record BQNB010069801.1, read on the forward strand.
AAGTTTTTGGCGTCGTTGCCGGGGAGTGTGATTGTTTAATTTCTTATTTTTATTGGTATTTTTAAATGTAGTTTTGATTTTCTACTGTCTGTTGTTATTTTTTGAATCGTATACTGAATACGGCGTATCCATTTTCTTTTGAATACGGCGTGTTCGACATCAAACATCAATACGGCGTATCCAATTTACTGAATACAGCGTATCGACTGTCTGATACAACAGCAGTTTTAGTTAGTTTTTTGGTTTAGTTTTTTAGAATAGTTTTACTTTGAATTATATCTTTTTTCAGGTACCATTTTCAAGGTGCCTCCTTACCCGTTCAATTACCCTACAAGGAGGTTAAATATGGAAGAAACATTGGCTAAATTCATTGATGAAGGTAAACGTGAACATAAGGAGATGGAAATATTCATCAAGGAGTTTAGAACCACCAACGAGCTTTTGTTAAAAGAGCAAAGCAACTTATTGAGTGAGCTAAAAATCAAGGTAAACGAATTGTCAAAGGTTATGAGTAATGTTTTGATTCCAAAAAATGAAGTCAAAGGAGTGAAAACTAGGGGAGGAAAGATGACGTCTGAAGCCACCCGTAGTAAAGAAATTAATAAAACTAGAATCAACAAGAACGAACCTCCCATATTTAAATAGGATGTGCAGGAAAAGCCGCATGATGTTGGTATGAAAAATAAATCTTCGAGTATTCCTGAAAGAACTACTCAACCTTTGGTGAAACCACAATCATCTTTTCCTTTCCTAAACCAGGTGATAAATGAAAAAGAAGAGGAACAACAAAGATTTTTTTTTGAGAATCTGAAACAACTCCATATTAATATTCCCTTCATCGAAGCCCTAGTACAAATGCCAAAATACACTAAATATCTGAAGAGTTTACTGGCAAATAAACCCAGACTTGAAGAAGCTTGTACGGTGACAATGAACGAAAGGTGCTCAACTGTCTTGCTCAACAAACTGCCATCAAAAGAAAAAGACCCAGGGAGTTTCACTATCCCTTGTCAAGTTAGTCATTTGCAAATTAATAATGCTTTGGCAGATCTAGGAGCTAGTATAAGTTTAATGCCATATATGATGTATGAAAAGTTAGGTTTAGGGGAACCAAAACCAACTCGAATGAGCTTCAAACTAGCAGATAGTTCAATTCAATATCCAAGAGGAATAGTCAAAAATGTGCTTATTAATGTAGATAAATTTGTCCTCCCTATTGATTTTGTTATCTTGGATATGCCAGAAGACTCTAGAATTATGATAATTTTAGAGAGACCTTTTCTGGCCACCGCTCGTGCCATGATCGATGATTTTTATAAAAAGATAACGCTTAGGGTAGGAGATGATGAAGTGATCTTTAATATGGACCATTCAATAAAAAAGCCTCCTACCAAGGATGATGAATGCCATGGCATTAATGACACTATCAACATAGAAACTCAGGAATTGTTAGAGAATGATCAGTTAGATCTATTTTTACTTAAGGGTCTAGAAAAATCAATTAATCAACCAGGCCTAGAGAGCTGTAATTCCATAGGAGATGAGTTTGCTAACAATTCTGATGTTGATTTGTCAATACGGCATATCGACCCAGTCAATACGCTGTATTCTGATGCACAGGAAACCGAGGGAACTGATAGAGTCAAAAATAAGCATCTTTATTCGGCTAGCACTAATAAGATTGATGAAAAAAATCTGAGCTGAAAGATTTGCCTTCCCACCTAGAATATGCATATCTACATGATAATAAATCTTTTCTTATAATTGTCTCATCTAAACTATCCGAGGAGGAGAAAATATCACTTTTGCAGGTATTGGAGAAACGTAAGGGATAAGAATACTTGGCCACGGATCACTTATCTAGGTTGAAGAATTTGCATATGGAGGTGTTAACTGAGAATGAAATTGCTGATGAATTCCCCGACAAGCATTTAGTGTTGCTAAAATCCAAGTTTAATGACGATGAGGCATGGTATGCAGATTTCTTTAATTATATTATTGGAAAGGTTGTTCCCCCAAATTGGACCTTCAAAAAAAGAAAGAGATTTTTTTCGCAAGTCAAGACTTACTTTTGGGAAGATACTTATGCATTTAAACTTTGCGCGGATAATATAATGAGAAAATGTATGGCTGGAAGTGAAACCCTTGAAATTCTAGCACATTGTCATTCGGGACCTACTAGGGGGAATCATAGTGCTAATGTTACCGCAAAGAAGGTTTACGAGTCTGGATTTTATTGGCATAGTGTTTTTAAGGATGCTAATGAGTACGTAAGACAATGTGATGCATGTCAAAGATCAGGAAACATATCTTCAAGGAACGAATTGCCTCAAAATAACATTCAGGTATGCAAAGTCTTTGATGTTTAGAGATTAGATTTTAGGGAACATTTCCCCAATCTAGAGGTAATAAATACATATTAGTAGCTCTAGATTATGTGTCTAAATGGGTCGAAGCTCAAGCATTACCGAAGAATGATGCGCGCATTGTGGTTAAGTTTTTAAGATAGTTATTTGCTAGGTTTGGAGTTCCTAAAGCTTTGATTAGTGATAGAGGGACACATTTTTGTAATTCCCAGCTTGAAAAAGCTTTACAAAGATATGGTATGACTCACAAATTATCCGTGGCATATCACCCTCAATCTAATGGACAAACTAAAGTTACTAACAGGGCTATTAAGCGTATCCTAAAAAGATCAATAGGGTACAATCCTAAAGATTGGTCGGAAAAACTTAACGAAGCGTTATGGGCATTTAGGACGGCCTACAAAACACCGACAGGGTGTACACCTTTCAGACTAGTTTATGGGAAAGCATGCCATTTACCCGTGGAGATCGAGCATAAGGTACATTGGGCATTGAAACAATGTAATATAGATTTAACACTTGCTAGCAAAAGTCGTCTTATGCAGCTTAATGAGTTAGCCGAATTGAGAGATGACGCTTATGAGAATACAAAAATTTACAAAGAACGGACCAAGAAATGACATGATTCTAGGCTTCGTGGTGATAAAGATTTTAAGGTTGACAACAAGGTACTACTTTATAATTCTCGTCAGAAGATGTACCCTGGAAAACTTAAGTCAAAATAGAGCGGTCCAGACATTGTTAAAATATATGGGGCTGTAGAAATCACTAACAGGGACGGTTTAGCTTCAAGGTCAATGGACAACGATTGAAGAAATATTACGGAGGTAACATTGACAAGGAGGATGATGAAGTTATAGAGTTTGAGAATGATGTAATGAGAGGATGAAGGGAGTCTAACTTAAAGACTCCCACAAAAACAAAAGTGCTTTCCGCGAGACAACCCGACTGTTTTTTATTTGTTTTATCGAGTCTTTCTTCCCAGAAATCGATACGGCGTATCCGCACCATACCATACGGCGTATTTAATGTCTAGACGTTATCAGTCCTTTATTTTTCTGCATTTAAAACATTATTGTCAATTCTGTTAATACGACGTATTTATTATATGATACGGCGTATTTGTCAGAACTGACCCATACTCACATACTTTTACAGGTCTCATACGGTGTATCCTGGTTTTGGGATACGGCGTATTGACTGCCTGCATAGTTTGTGTTTTTATTAACCGTAGGATACCCAAGATAGAATTGCATGGTTTTTCCTATATTTTGCACAGGACCTCAAAGATAAGAAATCGACAAACGTTGGTGAAGTATCAATAGTCTGGAAATTATTGCTCATAAAATCATCATGGAGAATCTACCGAGCAAAATATCAGGGGAGTTTTTCGTTCTAATTCTTTTATTTCCCGCTTTTAATGTTTTATCTATACTACGAAGACGTTGTATAACTTAAGTGGGGGGATGGGAATTAGTACGTTACTTGTCCTATTTTTCATATTAAAATGCTTAAATTATGCTTAAATTTAAAAAAAATTCAAGCATACTTTTTTTCGAAATTACTAGTTACATAACCTGCACATAATACCCTTATTAGATATTGTAAGGATTCAGCCTTATCTGTTTCCAAATATTTACATAAATTTCACAAAAATATGAGTGTGTCGACGATGTAGTAGGCTTTAGAACTTGGCTTGATATATCTATTCGAGACCGCAATAATGAGTACAATGGATTTAGATGGAGTAACTTGTTTAAATTGGTAAATTTTTAGGATTACACCCAAAAAGCCTATATATGTTGTTTTATCAACTAACCACACTGGTTAGTTAATTCTCGTATAAATCCTTTCGTTTACTCTCACTTTAAGAGTAAGATACCCCTAGAAAAACCTGCTGAGCCATTCCATTCTTTTTCTTACACCAACTATTTGTTTTGTTACACCTTTACACCTTAGCCTACCCTATTATATTAAGTCCATTTATCAATTGCTAGTTGTTT
>BQNB010069802.1:0-30586 GCA_026074375.1 Tanacetum coccineum
ACTTTTAACAAATTTTATACCTAAAAATCACAAATTTAAAATGAAAATTTTAGGAAAAAGAATTAGAATTTTTATGTATTTTTGAATTTTTTATTATTTTTCTAAGATTTAATGATTTATCAAAAATAAACTTTTTCTAAAAATTAACACTAAAATTTTTCTTTTATTTTTCAAAAATACTAGATTTAAAATGAAAATTAATGCAAAAAGAATTTTAATTTTTCAATTATTTTTCTATTTTTTATGATTTATATAAGAAAAAGTAATCACTAAAATCTATTTTAATTTCTAGAAAATTCAACTTTAATAAGAAAAATATAGAAAAATGGTTTTTATAAACTACAAAGGTGCAGAAATGTAATAAAACCAAAAGCCCCAAATTTTAAAAACTAATTGAGCCCTAATTTGACCAATTAAAAACTAAACCCTAAATTTATAAAACTAAAAACTAAAATTTAAAACTATTTTATTTATTTAAGAAGAACAGGGTAGATATTGTAATACAGGAAAGAACAGGGTAGGCGGGATAACATTTGAAAATTTACACTACAACTGAAACGAGTAACCCTAAACTATGAGAAAAGAGCCAAATAGACCCCGCGATTGTGGCTTATTTAGCTTATTTAAAAAATGATTTTCAGCCAAAACTCAAAACTACAAAGTTGGCAACCAGCTTATTCTAAACAACTTTAATAAAGGCAATATGAACTTTTACCCAAAGAATAAGCTGAAAAATAAGCAACAAGATTCTGTCACAGAAACATGAACTTTATTAGCTTATTTAGCTTTTTGCTTATAAAGAGCTTAAAACTTGATGAAAGCTAAAACTAAAAGAGGCTTATTGAAGTTCAAGATGTGTATTGAAAGATTCTAAACTAAACTTAACCTAGTGTTAACAACATAAGCAAGAAAAATTAATGATGGAAAAATGCAAAGTCTATTGAAACAATTTTTAGAGCTTTTTTTAAACTAAGCTTAACAGCTTATTTTTGAACCTTTGGTGCTGAGAATTTGGGAATAAGCTAAGCTAATTATCTAAATTCAACCTTGCTAAAAGGATTTGTAAAATTTTAAAAGGAAATAAGAAAATATCAAAGAGTAAAATGAAAGAATTATGCTAATAGGCTATGCTTGCTGGTGCAATGTGTCTTGCTGGTGTACTTGGCTAAGAACTCAAATGCAGGTTCAATTTTTAGATCTAATTCATCACCAAATGAATCTATATGAGAACACACAACCTTGAACTTTAAGTTGCTTTAAAAAAATTAAAATCTAAACCTACACAGTGTTAAAATGTCCCCTGGTGCTGGCAATGATCTTTAACTCCAAAACTTTTTAAATTCTAAACTCTATCTTTTAAAAACTGTTTAAAATTTTGTTGTAAAGTCTAACTCAGCTAAATGAAAGACTTTGACAACCTATGGTTGACTTTAGGAGTCAAAAACAGACTCATCCAAACACACCTTAAGTAAACTGTCAAAAAGATAATCCACTTAAAAGCTAGCTTGAAAACTAATTAAGCCAAAACTTTTTATCTACTTATACTAAACTTAACCTAATAAAGCTATTTAAGCAGTAAAATTACTAGCTTATTAAGAGAAATAAGCAAGTTACTCTATAAGGCTTAAACTACCACTTATGACAGAAAAAGTGACAGTGAAACTTTACTAGTTTTAAAACTAAAATAGACTGAAAACAATTCAAAATTTGAGCTAAGTAAACCTAATGAATCATGATTTACATGAGGACTTAAAAGAAATAAGCAAGTTGAAATAAGCTATGAATTGGCTATATTGAAAAATAGAGAAAGTAACCTGAATATTGAAGGGTCTTCTTCACCTAGACATCCAAGTGAAGAGTCTAGGTGATCCTAATGGCTTCCTCAAGCCTCTAACCCTTAGGAATCACAATAAGCTGAAATTTGAGCTTATTAGCTCTTTGCTTCCCAAAATGAACTCAAATTTTATTCAAATGTTCATTATCCTTGATGTAAATGATTATAGTGAGCAAAGGAATGACTAAAACAGAATTGTAAATGAATTTGAGCTTATTGAACAGTAATAAGCTCAAATGAGCTTATTGAAAGCTTAATGAGAAAATTCGACTTAACTTTGAAAACAAAAATCAAAAACACTTGTAAACTAAATTGTTATTGATAGAATTGTAAAGTACAAGATTAAAGAGAAGAGTACAAGAGCTTGTGAGCTTATTTGCTAAAATTGAAAGAAAATTGCTTAAAAATTTGGAAAATACAAAGAGAAATTTTAAAACAAAATACAACAACAGAAAAATGATGTCCTAAGCTGCTATTTATAGAGAAGAGGTGAAGAGAGGGAAGGAATTCTAGAATGCTCCATCAAATCACAGCCCTTGATTTTTAAAAGTCGAATTTGAGCCGTTTGATCAATTGAGTGAGGTGTCATGGCCAATAGTTGGATGCCACGTGTTCGATGTTGATTGGGAGAGGTGTATGATCGAGTTTTATAAGAGAAAAGGAGCGGGGGTTGTGAAATTTGGGATTGGGTTTGTGGGAAATCTTGGCGGGAAAAGTAGTTTTAGTTTGTTAGGGTTGTTATTCTGTTTGCGTTTTAGCCGGGTTTATTATTTGAAAGTTTGGTTGATTGGCAGAAATCGTCCTTGTAGTTGTCTCCGCCCAAGCTAGTGTAAAATAGGTTTCTGAAATTGCAAATTTAGTCCTTGTTGTTGTTTTCTTCTATTTCTTCTTTACAAAACATCTTTCAACACTTGGCAAACTTGGTCCCTTTGACTTTAAATCTTCAAAACAAGCCTTCAAACTTTGAGAACTTGTCACTTTTAGTCCTTTTGATTTTATCTTGGGTCTTTGACTTCTTTGTTACTTTCTTTGACTGAGTTTGACTGTGTCGGGCTGATCCGGCTGTGATTTCTGGCTGATTTCTTTGTCTTGCTCTTGACTCTGTAACTCTTTGAGTCTTTTTTCCTGTTTCTTGTCGGTTTTTGATCGTTCTTATGCATCCTTTTTGTCTTTTCAATCCTTACCTGCACATGGAACATAAAAGCACAAGTTTTTCTCTATTCTTTTGGCATTTAATATGGAGCTTTTATTTGGGCAAAATTCCCGGGTAAATTATTATACAATTAAGCAAATATCACTTAGTTCCAAAATATTAGCAGTTTCCCTAGATGCATTACCATGAGGCATACTAATGTTTTGGTTTAACAGTTTCCTTTTTGAACTTAGGTTTCAATATACCGGGTGGATTAACTTAGGATACCACCAACTGCATGTCTTATTTACTAACTTGCCTCAATAACTTCCTAGTTATGTTTCTGGCTTTCCTTGACAGTGGATCTGTTGCAACGGTTTTCCTTACTGGATGGTTGCAACAGATTTGGATCACATTCTGCTTGGTTTTCTAGTACTAATAGGAAACAGCCATGTTTGGTTTTTTTGAGTGCCCTAGAATTTACGCCATTGAAATAATGTAGAACACACAATCATGATTTTCATTCGAGCACACATTTTCCCACCAAGTAACCAACAGACAAAGTTAACATCCGAGTCTGAGCATAATCAAAAACCGTCATTACACGCAGTTACACACAGTTTTATATTTGAAAACTAAACTTCCTAAGGGGTCTTCTACTTTCTTGCGTTCTTCCCTTGACTATTGGTTAGACATGACTCTATCTTCCAGATGAATGCGTCTAAGCTTGTCTGCTAACACTAGTAGTGGGAATTACTCCTGTAGAGAAAAACACACGTTTGTTGGTTCCTAATGTCTTGATGCAAACGTTGAGGTTTCTAGTTTTGATTAGTCTTTGTAGTGCACTTTAACAATCCTGGTAGCGATCACATTTGTGTTCTTGATAATTGGCAACACTATTCTGAGGCAAAAAACTTATGGGCAAGTGACTGGTTTTGAAAAAATCTATTTGACACAGAGAGAGGAGTATTTGGTAACTGTCTTTGACTTTGAGAAATCATTCCTTTTTGCAAAGGAGAATCGAAAAAAATAGCTGTTTACCCTAAAAATGGATTGTCTTTGACTATAAAAGCATGCGTTGTTCCGAATAACCGATGATTTTTCAGAAACTTAGATTCCACAGATTTTCCTTTCATCTTTTCTATGAAGTTTCTTCAACCACTTAATGCAATTCCCTTTGCTTGTATAGTTGATCATTCAAGTCTTTGAATTTCAAAATGATACGTTCACTGTCTTTCAGAAATACAATTGACTGATTTTTCTATGAAAATTTGTCTTGGTTTTAATCTTTTCTGTAACAATGTTGTAAATCAAGTCTAGATTAATTCTCCATGTTTTCTGAAGAATTCCAAAATTTCTTTGACATTGTTCTACTCTTTTCTTGAAAGCGTCTTTCAAGATGTTCACACTTGTTCCAAGGTTTCTCCGGAATCCATATTGCAAATCAGTGAATTCATCAATCTGTGTAAATTCCAAGTATCGCATTCCATGTGATCAGCAATAGTAATATTCCCTTGAAAGTCGTCTCATATTGCTGCGAGAGCGCGAAAAACTGTGTTCTTTGAGTTTCCATTTGAGACTCAAGATTATCTACCTCATCTTCTTCCAAGAGAATTAAAACATAATTCAAATCAGCATACCATTACCTCTTTCAAACACAAGTGAAATCTTTCTTAAGTCTGCAGTTTTCCCCCCCCCCCCCCCCCTTTTTGTCGCGCGGTGAGATTGCTAATTTGGGGCCAAAAATTACCTTCTATTGAGTGTATTGAATGAAAGTGATGCGATGGTATACCCAAAAAATGTTCTTTTTGCAATTGTTTGGGTTTGCGCAACGTTCCCACTCCATCAAAAATCGGGTCAACACTCTTTTTAATCTTGAAAAGTTCTTTAAGAGCTTTTACACTTTTGATCCTAAGGAATGATTCATCCAAGTTGCCGTATTTTTTCTAACAAAGTTGATTGTATTTACAAAAAGACCTAGAGAGCTCGTCGCGCATTCTCTCTTATTTGAGAAGATGTATGACACATCTTTGACGTTTTTGGAAAATAGTGTTGTTTAACCAACTTTTCCCGTTATGGAACGAACCAATCATAAAGATTATTCAACTGAGCATAATCAAACGGTCTGATTAAAATCGCTATAATTTTTGATCGGACGTCTGTTAATCAAGACTAATCGTTCTCAGAACAGGGCTAACCATCAACGCAAGATTAATCATTGTAGCAACCATATCATACAGACGAGATTCGCTCTTTGAGCTTTCTTTAGGACTCAGGTTTTGCCAAAAACGCGTTTTACAATTACGATTAAGCATATTCATTGTTTGAACAGATTGGCCGTTTTATATAAAATATCATTCAAAAAAACCTTGACTTTTGTTTTCTAAACAAGACTTAATCAAGTTCCTTGTCTTCATACGAGTTTTGTAATAGCTTATCTGAGCCTCTTTTGGCTTTGACATTATGGAGATGGTTTCTGTGATGTGCATAAAGCTTCCTTTTTCATATGCCGAAATCGTTTTGATTTAAAACTTTTCAATCTGTTGAGTATATCATTAGATGATTTTTCCAAATCGATTTTATTTGACATTAAAATCCCCTTTTGCTTTGTGCACAATCAATTTCGCACCTTCGTCGCATAATGTCACATCCTTATCTTACAAGGTGTCCGCTTGGACCTTCTTAAGTCTTTGAAACATCAAACTGACTTAGTCTTGGACAGATTCATTAGTTTGCTTCTTTGAAATGTTATTTGATGATTCTAAACTTGTAATTTTTAGGTTTTGAAGTCCCTCAATTACACCATTCAATTTTATTAACTAACTCCTTGATTTGGATGATTCCAAAAATTTAGTTCGTTTTCTGCGGTCATCATTTTCACTTTTTTAGTTTCTGAATTAAAGAAGCCAAGCAAATCACGTTCTTTGGATCAAGAGCATCAGTTTCATCCTGTCATCTGACTCTATCATAACAGATAGAGCCGAGTGAATTAAGTAGTGATAATTGGAGTCACTCTATGTTCCGACAGTATATATCATTACAAGATTCAGGGTTGCTCAGGATGTTGCATTTTACCATATGGCAATCATCTCTATCTCTCTATATCTCGTCAATATTGTTTGTACCTTATAACTGCCAATGGCTCATCTCATCAAAGATTGGTCCAGAATTGTCAACTGGATCTGGAGTAACACTACTTGAAGTTTGTGCCATGGTACATATAATGTGCTTCCAATTTCTTGTTCATCAGACTCATCCTTCCAATCAGCTTGTTATCAGTTCAACTTAACCCACTTCCTCATGTTTACCCCACAATTAACATCTTTTCCTTGTGATAAGCTGCACCCTTTACCTCGTTTTGTTTCTGACATTTCCTGATACATGCCCGTATTTTTTTTTTTATTATAATTCCTTCATTAAACTCTGAATCCCAAACTTCTGCCCAAAAAACCGGAGTTACCTACATTTCCCCAGCCCAGCAACATTAACTGCCCTCTGATGATCATACCCAGTTCCTCTGTTAATTCTTAGAGAATTTTCTTGATTAGCTCGACTGGTGTTTGATGAAGTTCGAAGGTTGTTGTTGGTAGGTTTGTAGATTTTCTTGAACGAGAGAGAAATTAAAGCCATGAGTTTGTCAATCTCCTTTTCCTTTGACATTTCATCATCTCAGTAACCGTAGCAGGTTTCTGGATCATAAGTAGGAAGCCCAAAAGTATGTAACAATTGCTTTTTCCTCTGTTTCTGGTAAGACTATTAGCGATCTGGTGGCGGAAAATTGAGTGATTGAGTAGGATGGTTTTTTGGAGGATGGTAAACTGGTTGTTGTTGAGCAAACAATGCAAGTGGATTAGCATACGTGCTAGTCTTCAGTTTCGTATCTTATCTCATGTCTTCATTCTGGTGTTGCTTCAGAAGGTCCCATGAAGCCTGTGATAGGAGACAGTCTTCAACTCTTGACTCTGCTTAACAAATGTCACAAACCTTTGCCATTCTGGTTTGTTTGTCATTCACGGAGTTGATATCTGCATCCTCAGCATGTGTATCTTTCCCGGATCTGCTGCTTGAAACATGCCTTTCTGATTCTGTCTCATTGCTTTCCGTAACAACCAAACCAGCATCTAATGCTTTGCTCGAATCCACCTTTCCCTCTTTTGATTGCATCACTCTATCATTCACCTTTCTATTATTTTCTTGTTTATGTTGTGCTCTTTCATCAATAGACTTCTTAACAGATTCCATGTGTTAGACCAGTGTATCATGGAATTGTTGAATCTCGGTTTGAGTATATTCTAGAAAGGACTTGCGTATCATTGCACCATCAAAATCATCGAAACAGTATCGAAAATTGATGAGTGTCCGAAACTGATTCATGAGTACTCTAAACGCACCAATGGATTCAATTTCTTGAAATTCTTCTCTATCGAGTTTCTTTTCTAAATTATCCAAGTTAAATAACAACGATTCCGTGAAAGTCTGATTATCTTGATCAAATAGTGCCACACATGCCCGTTCGAATCCTCCCTTGATTGAAAGAACCTTAAGATGTGAATGGAGTAGGCGAAATGATTCCATGCATTTTTCCTTTGCTTTGACTTGCATTTGTTGCAGCTGGTGCATCTCTCTCTCTTGAGAATTAGAATTCAAAGATTCCATTTAAATTCGATGTGTGAAATGAAATTAAAAAATTTTAAGTAGATTAAGTGATTTTGTTGTGGTTTGAAATCAATTAACGTTCACGGGATTTTACAAGTCTTTGATTAAAACCGAGAAAAGAATAGAATCTTTCGCGGGATTTTACAAAATCAAGAAGAAACCGTAAAACAAAAATTAATTGATGTTGAAATCGTTGTTGAAATTGAAAAACTTGAACTTTCGTTAACGATTGATGAGCTAAAAATGACTAACGTTGAAGTTTGTACAAGAAAGGACTAACGGTGCAACGAGTTTTAACTAGAAGGTTAATGTTGCAACAATGGACTAACTTCAAAATGGTCTTGAAAGTTAGGGGCTGCATGTGTAACTTTGTAATTCTAGGTAATTAATGAAAAAATTTCCCACCATTTTTTTTTCTTTTCGTTTTGAAAAAAATTGTAGAAATTAGAACGACTATTGATTTGATCTTATGAACCGGTACGGTTATCGTCAGTAAAATCCGAATATACCACGTTGATCGAAAAGATGTCACGATCGGAACGGTATACGTTATAAGTCCCGTAGATTACCGACACTCGAAACCGAAAACCGAAAACACTTAAACGAGTACTCGTTCGGTTCCTAAAGAATGTAGCTCGATCGGTTGTCTCTAGTGAATGCTAGTTCGGTTCACACTAGTGCACACTGGTTCGGTTATTAAAGACTTGCTCGTTTGGTCCAAGTATGTTGGAGCTCGTTCGGTTGTAAAAGTTAAGAGCTCGTTCGGTCCTTGTTGATGTCACTCGTTCGGTCCTCTTTGAATGTTGCTCGTTCGATCCTTGATGATGTCACTCGTTCGGTCCTCTTTGAATGTTGCTCGTTCGATCCTTGATAAAAAGCACTCGTTCGGCTTTTGTAGAAAAGAACTCGTTCGGTCCTTCAAAAATTCTCCTTCACTAGTTCGATCCTCACTAGTTCGATGGTCTCACTAGTTCGATGGTCTCACTAGTTCGATGGTCTCACTAGTTCGATGGTCTCACTAGTTCGATGGTCTCACTAGTTCGATGGTCTCACTAGTTCGATGGTCTCGAAGAAATGTCTAGTTCGGGTGTTGAAGGAAATGAACTCGTTCGGTTGTTACTGTGGACCTTGTGTTAAAGAAACGTGAAACAGTAGGAAAGAAATGGAACTCAAAAAAACGTGAAACAGTAGAAAAAAAATAAAAAATAAACTATAACTAGTAATGAAACCGTAGACCACTAAAATAACACGTAATATGTTAAAGAAGTAATGAAATGGTAAAAAAAAACACGTGAGAATTACCCTAAAAAATTCGAATCAATAAACTTTAAATCACCACAACTAGACCACTAAACCCACCCGTGGCGATTGATACCAATTGTTATCCCAAAAGCTTAATCCATTTCACAACATAAGCTATACCAATAAGCAAAATAGTAGAAAAGAGAAGAGAGAAAAGTTGGAAGATTTATTAGAGAGAAACTAGAGATGGAAGATTACACACACACACAAACTATGCAAATGGTAACCAACACCCTCTCCATGTGTAGAGAGGGTCCTCTTATACCCTTGAGCCATAAGTGGCATGTGGGCTTTTCTACTTAGGCCGGGCTTGGCTAAACTTGGGCTTTGAGCCCGAAACACGGACAATATTAGATTACAATCCAAGCCCGTTGAACCCGACTAGCCTATTACTTAACAAGACTAATTACGACTAATAAGACCGATAACATTCTTGTTTGACTTATATAAAATTAAGGCTAACAACTGCTTTACTTGTTGAAGAGAGGATAGGGTTACCCGAGAGGCATGGGCACAGTCTATGGATGCCAACCATAGGGCACATTATGAGGTTATGACATTACGAACTACGGTCTCAACACTCTAGACTGAGAATGGAGAGTTGCGGGCAGCAGACCGCAAACGACAGATACAGCTTCTAGAGGCTCTGACTCAGGTGAGAGCGTTATAGACTCATATTGTTGTACTACAGAGATAGAGGACCGAGGACAGTGATAGGCTGACTGAGCACATTCAGCACAAGCATGACCGCCTCAGAGAGTTTCAACGTACTAGAGATGCTGCACTAGAGGATGCTGATAGTTCTTCTTAGATTGTACCATGTGAATAGCTATTTTGTATAGCCTACTAAGTATTACGGGTAACTCCCGGCTAGTAGGGCTCTAGGTTTTATTTTCATCTTGTAACCTAATGGTAGTGATCATTTTGTAACCGAACCAGTCATGTATGTTTTTCAGATTATATATGAAATGGATGTATTATGTCATGTCAATGTGATCTCAAAGTTTACTATATACCTCTCTTGTGTTGTGATCTCACTTTATTTATTATGTATATGTCATGTCGCGGTTATGATTGTATGAAATCTAACGTGTATTATATTTTCTTGTGATTTGAAGAAAATGCCTCCAAGGAAAGCACCCAGAACCAGAACCAGAACCACCCCTGCCACCGCCACTGCCACTACCACCACCCCAATGACTGATGCTGTTCTCAGGGCATTGATATCCTGAGGCGTGGCTGATGCGTTGGCTGAGCATGAAATTCAAAGAAACAATAACCTCAATGACAATGGAAGCCAAGGTTCTGGAAGTGGTATTGCAAGACCTGTACGCCCTACTCATGAGTGCACTTACACTGACTTTCTCAAATGTCAACCCATGAACTTCAAGGGTACTGAAGGAGTTGTTGGTCTAACTCAATGGTTTAAAAGAATGGAGACTATCTTCAATATCAGTAACTGTGCAGTCAAAAACCAAGTTAAGTTTTCTACTTGCACCCTTCATGGTGTTGCCTTAACATGGTGGAAATCCCATGTCAAGACAGTTGGTCATGATGCCGCTTACGGCGTGCCTTGGAACATACTAATGAAAATGATGACTGCTAAGTACTGCCCTCGAAATGAGATCAAGAAATTAGAGATGGAGATCTGGGAGTTGAAGGTGAAGGGTACTGACTTGGCAAGTTATACCCAACGCTTTCAGGAGTTGTCTTTGTTGTGCGGGAGGATGTTTCCCGAAGAGTCTGATAAGATTGAAAAGTATGTCGGTGGTCTTCTCGACATGATACATGAGAGTGTAATGGCGTCTAAGCTGAAGACAATGCAGGATGCAGTTGAGTTTGCGACTGAACTGATAGATAAGAAGATCCGCACTTTTGCTGAACGTCAGATTGAAAACAAAAGGAAGCAAGATGATAACGAACAACAACAAAACAAGAGGCAGAACACTGGCAGGGCCTACACTGCTGGGCCTAGTGAGAAAAAGGAGTATGGTGGATCTTTGCCAAAATGTTCCAAGTGCAACGACCATCATAATGGTTCATGTGCACCGAAGTGCCACAAGTGCAACAAGGTTGGCCACCTGGCCCGTGATTGCAGGAGTTATGGCAATCCTAACACTGGTAACAATCAGAGAACCACTGGGGCTAATCAGAGGGGCAACGGTTGCTATGCATGTGGTGCTCAGGGGCATTTTAAGAGGGAATGCCCAAAGCTAAAGAACAACAACCGTGGTAATCAAGGTGGAAATAGCAATGCTCTAGCAAAAGTGTATGTGGTGGGCAATGCTGGGACAAACCCAGACTTAAATATCGTTACGGGTATGTTCCTTCTAAACAACCGTTATGCTTCTATCCTATTTGATACAGGTGCCGATAGGAGTTTTGTGTCTACTGCATTTAGCTCCTTAATTGATATCACACCAACTACATTAGACCATTATTACGATGTTGAACTAGCTGACGGGAAAATAATTAGGATAAACACTATCATTCGGGGTTGTACATTAAACTTATTAAATCATCCCTTCAACATCGACTTAATGCCCGTAGAACTTGGTAGTTTTGACGTTATAATTGGTATGGATTGGTTGGCAAAGTACCATGCTGTCATTGTTTGTGATGAGAAACTCGTTCGTATTCCCTTCGGAAATGAGACATTGATTGTTCGTGGTGACAGAAGCAACCAGGGAAACGAGACTCGATTGAACATCATCTCGTGCACTAAAATGCAGAAGTACATGCTAAAAGGATGTCATGTCTTTTTGGCACATGTTACTACAAAGAAGACTGAAGACAAGTCGGAGGGGAAGCGACTTGAGGACGTACCAATCGTTCGAGATTTTCCTGAAGTATTTCCCGAGGACTTGCCGGGTCTTCCACCGACTCGACAGGTGGAATTTCAGATTGATCTGATACCTGGTGCTGCACCTGTAGCACGAGCACCTTACCGATTAGCTCCATCTGAAATGAAGGAATTGTCAGACCAACTCTAGGAGCTTTCTGACAAAGGCTTCATAAGACCAAGTTCCTTACCTTGGGAGCTCCGATATTGTTTGTCTGAAGATGGATGGATCATTTCGATTGTGCATCGACTACCGAGAACTGAACAAGCTAACGGTGAAGAATCGTTATCCACTCCCAAGGATCAACAATTTATTTGATCAACTACAAGGATCCATCGTTTATTCTAAAATAGATTTCCGATCAGGTTATCATCAGCTTCGAGTAAGTGAAGAAGATATTCCGAAGACGGCATTCAAAACTCGATATGGTCATTACGAGTTCCAAGTTATGCCATTTGGTTTGATGAACGCACCGACGGTATTTATGGATCTCATGAATCGGGTGTGCAAGCCATATTTAGATAAGTTTGTGATTATCTTTATTGACGATATCCTTATCTATTCAAGGAACAAGAAGGAATATGAAGAACATCTTAAGGCAATTCTAGAATTGCTTAAGAAAGAGGAGTTGTAAGCTAAATTCTCTAAATGTGAATTTTGGATTCCCAAGGTACAATTTCTCGGCCACGTAATTGATAGTCAAGGCATTCACGTGGATCCCGCCAAGATCAAATCCATAAAAGATTGGGCATCTTCTAAAACACCAACGGAGATTCGTCAATTTTTAGGTCTTGATGGGTATTACCGAAGATTCATTAAAGGATTTTCGAAGATCGCCAAGTCAATGACCAAGCTTACTGAGAAAGGAGTTAAGTTTGATTGGGATGACAAGGAGGAAGCCGCCTTCCAGTTAATAAAGCAGAAGTTGTGTAGTGCGCCAATTCTGGCTGTACCTGAAGGAAGCAAGGATTTTGTGGTTTATTGCGATGCTTTGCATAAAGGATTAAGTGATGTATTAATGCAAAGGGAGAAAGTAATTGCTTATGCATCACGCCAATTGAAGGTTCATGAGAAAAATTATACAACTCATGATTTGGAACTTGGATCGGTAGTGTTTGGTCTAAACATTCGGAGACACTAATTGTATGGAACCAAGTGTACGGTGTTCACTGATCACAAGAGTTTACAACACATTCTTGATCAAAAGGAGCTGAACATGAGGCAACATCATTGGTTAGAGTTGCTCAGCGATTACGATTGTGAAATACGTTACCATCCGGGGAGAGCAAACGTAATGGCTGATGCCTTAATCCGTAAAGAACGGAATAAGCCATTACGGGTTTGAGCCTTAGTCATGACTATTGGTTTGGATCTCCCTAAACAAATTTTGGAAGCTCAAATAGAAGCACAAAAACCAGAGAACTTTAAAAAGGAAGACGTAGAAGGTATGATCAAGAAGGATATACCGAAGGAAAAGGTGGAACCCCGCATCGACGGAACTCAATGCTTAAATGGCAGGAGTTGGTTACCATGTTACGGTGATTTAAGGGCTGTGATCATGCACGAGTCCCACAAGTTAAAATACTCTATCCATCCGGGTTCTGACAAGATGTATCAGGACATGCGGAAGCTATATTGGTGGCCCAATATGAAGGCCGACATCGCCACCTATGTTTGCAAATGTTTGACTTGTGCTATGGTCAAGGCTGAACACCAAAGGCCATTAGGTTTGTTGGTGCAACCCGAGATACCTCAATGGAAGTAGGATAATATCACTGTGGATTTTGTCACAAAGCTTCCTAAGTCATCACAAGGTTATGACACCATCTGGGTGATTGTTGACTGACTCACTAAGTCTGCACTCTTCTTACCCATGATGGAAACTGATCCCATGGAGAAATTGGCGAGAATGTACCTAAAGGAGGTAGTCACGAGGCATGGAATACACGTCTTAATCATTTCTGATCGTGACGGTAGATTCGCATCAAATTTCTAGAGGTCACTTCAGAAGGCTTTGGGTACTACATTGGCTATGAGTATTGGATATCATCAAGAGACTGACCGACAAAGCAAGAGGACTATTCAAACTCTTGAGGATATGCTGCGTGCTTGTGTGATCGACTTTGGAAAGGGTTGGGTTAAAAATTTGCCATTAGTTGAGTTTTCATATAACAATAGTTACCACGCTAGCATCAAGGCTGCACCATTTAAAGCCCTTTACAGTCAAAAGTGTCGTTCACCTATTTGTTGGGCCGAGGTTGGAGAAGTTCAACTCACCGGTCCAGAAATAGTTGAAGAGACAACCGAGAAGATCATCCATATCAAACAAAGGATTCAAGCTGCTCGTGATCAACAAAAGAGTTACGCCGATTTGAAGCGTAAGCTGATGGAATTTCAAGTTGGAGATCAAGTTATGCTTAAGGTTTCACCTTGGAAATGGGTCGTACGTTTTGGCAAACGGGGGAAGTTAAACCTCAGGTATGTTGGACCATTCAAGGTGTTGGAAAAGGTTGGATCCGTTGCTTACAAGCTTGAGCTTCCTCAGGGTTCACAGTACGTTTGATGTATCTAACTTAAAGAAGTGTTATTCCGACGAACCATTAGCCGTTCCGTTGGATGTAATTCATATTAATGATAAGCTCCATTTTGTGGAGGAACCCATAGAAATAATTGATCAAGAAGTCAAACGGTTGAAGCAAGGCCGTATCCCAATTGTCAAGTTTTGGTGGAACTCTAGGAGGGGTCTTGAGTTCATATGGGAACGTGAAGACCAATTTCAAAAGAAGTATCTGCATCTCTTCACTAAACCCGTACCTTCATCAAGTGTCGCAACTCGAGCCTTGGGGACAAGGCTCTTCTAACGGGAGGAGACTGTAACAATTCGTATTTTCGGGTCATTTTACGACTCAATATTTCTCAGTAATTATTTTAGAGTTTTACGCGTTCGCTTTTAATTTTTATCGTTAAGTTAAATCGTGTAAACTAAAAATCAACAATCAACGTAAACGGGCACCAAACAAATTAAAGTTTACGTCAAATAAGCATTATATTATTTTTACGAAAATAATAATCAACTTTTTGTATTTTATTTTTATTGGATACGTAAAGCGTTTACGTTTCACAATAAATTGCATTTAGGTATACCCGGAAGTACCAATACCTACCTAAACATCTTATACTATAAGTAATCACCTCATAGAATATCAAAAGAACAAATGTTTGGTCCTTTTTCCTCCCCTAAATCACGGCAACCATAAGGAACATAGCACACCAAATTTTTCTTAAGACTTCTTATCTACTAGTGTACTTGTAGCTAGTTCAAACCAACATGTCTCCTTGTTTTCCTCCTTTACAAAGGTCCCCCTAGCTCACTTATACTTTGGTCTTGGACTTTCATAATAGTAACTTTGACTACCATTTCATGCATATATAAGAAGTAGAATACTAATCTTTCAAGCATACACTCTCATTCACTAGCAAAAACTTAACATATCTCTTTGTTTCTCCTCCCTACCCATGGCTCACACATAAAACACAAGAACAATCCATAATTTTTCTTTCTAGCAAGCATACATGTAATCTTGGGTATTATCTAAGGTATTTGGAAGTATATTGGAAGCTTGGGTAATCATTCTAGCAAGGTTTATACAAGATCAAAATTAGGGTTTCTCATTAGGGTTTCGATTTCTAGGGTTGATATTGTGATCTTCATCATCCTACACTTGCCTAAGGTCTTCTAAACCTTAATCTTTTCAATACTTTACTTACATGTTATACATACTAGTTATTTTGTTAAATCACCACATAGGGTTTTATTCTCATGTGTTTACAAATGAAATGGACATATACATACACATATATATTTCGAATCTATGTAGTTTTGTAGCAAAGTGATGCTTAAAATACAAAGAACACACTACTATATGTATGGTGTAACTTATAAAGATCATGGAAGGCTTACTTGTTGAAGGTTTAAATACAAAGTTATTATATATTTAACTATATTATTTTATTATATATATATATATATATATATATATATATATATATATATTTATATTTACGTATATATTTATATACCGTATGTACTTTATATTATACGGAGGTATATATATATATATATATATATATGTATATATATATATATATATATATATATATATATATAGATTATCATGAACACATTTCTTGGACAAATGATGGACTAGAGGACTTAAAATATATATGATTTGTAGTAGGAAATATTGTAGAGGACTTGTAGCCATTTTATTTAAGTTAAAACTTCTAAAAACAAGTTTATAAAACTTTATAAAAATCATCAAACATTATGTTTTAAATTCGAAAATAAAACATTTATTTTATATTTTATTAAAATACTACATGTCATGAGGATCGTAAGCATATAAAGAACTCAAAAATCCGAATTATAACGAAGAAGTTATGCCATTTGCAAGTTTACGATAATTATATATATATAAAGTATTTTTATAAAAATTCGTTACTGTTCATAACAAAAACTTTTTGGAAAATATTTTATTTAGATAGAATTTTTAATTACGAAGACGTGCTCGAAAGAATCACTAAAAACGGAATTAAAACGAGCAAGTTATGATTTTTGCGAGATTACGATAACTAAATATATAAAAATAGTTTTATATAATTTATAAACAGTAAAAAGACTATTCATCAGTAACAAAAATATTATAAATATAATATTTTGATAGATTTTCTTAATACGAAACCGTGGACATAAAGAACGTATTAAACGGAGTTAAAACGAGAAAGATACGCACTATTTTTATACTTGTGCACATGAATAGTGTTGGTTCGTTTTTAATTAAATTTTCACGAAACATTTTAGAATCACTTATATAATATTTATACGAGTTTTAACTTTATAAATATTATTTTACAAGACGATTGAACTACTTATACGATAACATTATACAAATAATAAAAACGTTAAATCAAGTGTTTTTAACAAAAAGTATTAGTTGGTGGTGTAACATTATAACTTGTGATGTGGTATTTACATTAAGTACATTAGACTCATACGACCTATAATTACTTAGGTTTCATTCGGACATTCACGTGATGTTTTCACTTATTTGATATTCGCTATCCGTTCATTCACTTGAGGTGAGTTCATAGCCCCATGTTTTTACGATTATAATGATTTACAACTTTTGGGGTGAGAAACATGCATTGTTTTACAAATTGCACGCAAGTGTACATTTTAACATGATTACGTGTTTGCCTAAGTAGCGATAACCCATTGAGCCTATTATCATGAACTGTCAATTACTGAGTAAGCACGAATGTTATAAATAGATCTATTTGGGATTGACCTCCCCGTTGGGGTGAGTAGTGCTCACTGTGCCGATTTTTCGGACAACGAACGTATACCATGTCGGATTTGGGATGTTACGGGTTAGAACATCATCTTTAGGCAATGTAAGAAATTTATATTGCAATTCATACATGTCGAGCTTCGGTGTCATGAGCTTAGGAAAACGTAATTACATATTGTGATGTTTGCATCTGATGCATATCATACAATTTGGATAGTCTGCGGTCTACTTTTTATTTACATAAACCTGTGAATTCACCAACTTTATATTGACGTTTTACAACATGTTTTTCTCAGGTC
Organism: Tanacetum coccineum; assembly: GCA_026074375.1. Taxonomy (NCBI): domain Eukaryota; kingdom Viridiplantae; phylum Streptophyta; class Magnoliopsida; order Asterales; family Asteraceae; genus Tanacetum; species Tanacetum coccineum. The sequence continues at coordinate 17,418 of BQNB010069802.1, forward strand.
AATAAGGTACGAGACAAGGATACATTGGTGGTCGTTATTTTGGATGTCATTGCATAAAGATTTAGAAGCATTACATGTTGGGGATTTTGTTATGTTTTAAAATCTTTACATTTACAAGTGAACATGTTAAGCCGTTGTGCTTTTGTAACAAACAATTTTAGTTATTCCAATGTATCAATTTTCAAATGACTCATATAGAGGTCGTTCTCATATCTTGTGCTATTGATCTATGAAGTAACACTCCCGGACACATTATTCCGCTGCGACCCGATTTGGGGGTGTTACAATAACGACAGAGAATGGACACGAGCGATACAAGAAGCAAGTTTGTGGGCATTTGGTCACACATCTTCACGACTTATGTTGTGACCTTCGTTCTCTTTCATATGACGTTATGCCGCCCCCTCAAACTATGGGAGGAAAACTAGGATGTTTTGGCAGACGACATTTTACACAAAAATTGTCTGCTTTTTAACTACCCTGAATTGCAGCTTACGACGGAACAGATTCAGAACAACTGTTTGCTGGAGATTCAAAATATGTTGAACATGAATGAGAAAATTTATCCGAATTCAAAGACTTGCCACAACCTAACCCAGCATTGCTGACAACATGGATAACCATTTGATAAAGGAAGCACTGGCCTTTGACATGAACAAAAGCAGAATTCTACACCATCAACTTTACCTACAGTTAAACCCTGAACAACGTTTAATCTATGAAGAAGTTATGGACTCAATTCAAAATAAGAAAGGCCAGTTTGACTTTGTCTATGGACCAGGGGGAACCAGAGAAAAGTCCTTCATTATACAAGACTATCAATTTGAATGGCTAGGATCCGACTGAAGATAGTGCTGGGCTGTTGCTCATCAGGTGATGCACTAAATAACAACTTAGTAGAACTACGCAACATTTCAAATATAATGTGCCCCCTAACTGTTATTTTTCCCGATGGCATTGGTATCGTACCTTGCACCTATTTAGGTGGCAGGACTGCTCACAGTAGGTTTGTTATTCCACTTGAGCTATTGGAAAATAGCACATGCGGCATTAAGCAGAACACCCACTTGGCGGAGCTCATGCAACAAGTTGAGCTCATCATTTGGGATGAAACACCTATGACACAAAAATATGCCTTCGAAGCGTTAGACAAGACCCTGCGAGATATATTGGGCTACCCAACACCAGAGAACCGGAACAAACTCTTTGGTGGGGTGACGGTGTTGCTAGGGGGAGATTTCAGACAAATCCTACCCGTAATACCAAAGGGCAAGAGGGCAGACATTATGCATGCGTGTATCAACCGTTCAGAATTATGGAAACATTGCAAGGTTTCGACGCTAACAAGAAGCATGAGGGTGAATGAATATAATGCAAACGGAGAGCTTGACACTCGAAAGCAATATTTTAATCAATGGGTTTTGGCTGTCGGTGATGACAGAGTGCCTGCCAGGATGAAAGATGGGGAAGATGAACCTACATGGATTGAGATTCCGGAAAAATTCCTTATTAACTCATCAAATTCACCGATTGAACAGATTGTCACAGAGACCTATCCTAACTTTATTGAAAGGCAAAAGGACGATGCATATCTACGAGAACGAGCAATCCTAACTCCTAAAAATGATGATGCGGATGCAATAAACGCATACACGTTTAAAAAGTTAGAAGGTGAACCAGTAACCTACCATAGTGCGGATGAGATATGTAAAGCATCAACTAATATGCTAGACCAACAACACCTATACCCAGTCAAATTCTTAAATACGCTTAACTTCCCAGTAATGCCCCCCACGCTTTAACCTTAAAAAAGGAACTCCCCATCATGCTGTTGAGGAATGTTAATCCAAGCAAGGGACTATGCAATGGCACCCTACTCATAATTACTGAACTTTATGAATTTATTATTCGGGCAAAAATCCTTACCGGGTCACACGTGGGTGATACAGTCAATATATACAGGATCATCTTAACATCGACACTGTCCAAATAGCCCTTTGTCTTGAAACGGCGACAATACCCTATCAGGCCATGCTACACAATGACGATTAACAAAAGCCAGGGACAATCACTTAATTATGTTGGCCTGTTTTTACCCAATCCTGTGTTCAGCCATGGACAACTGTATGTCGCACTATAAAGAGTCACAAATCCTGACGCACTGAAAATACTAATGAAAGAGGACGACAACAAAGAACTGAAGAACTGCACCCAGAACATTGTTTACAAAGAGGCTTTTAACTACCTGAGTTGACAGACTCATGTACAACTCCAATGACGCTTAAATTATACTATTGCTCTTTTCCTACAAGAAATTACATTATGCCTACAACACTATCATATGAGGATTTAAATTTTCTTTCACCTAATTCATACACATTTATAACACTATTTCACAACCAAAAATAAGCCATGCCATTTTTCCAAAAAGAAACAAAAAAAGGAACAAATTGTAATTAGATTACATACCTGAATGACGGACCTTCAGATGTAATACCCGCTTTGTTAATGTTTTTGAGTAAATTTCTAAATCTGAAAGTTGCCGCTTTGAACTAGCCAGCCGAAAAGAAATAATTGAAATGATGAAATATACGTGGGTGTTTGTTTTAACCAACCCAAAATAGTTGACTTTGACTTTTTCCAAAAATGGATATTTGCAGGACCCATTCTTTGCCAAGATTTATTAAATTTACTATTACACAAAGTACAAGCTGTAATCAAGCATACATTACACAAAAAACGCTACAAACGTTTAAACACACCGACATGATGCTCAACCTAACGACACCACACCTATGACGCTAAAAAGGTAAATAGAGCTTCTTTTCCTCAACGATTTTGCACAAATCAGCCTTCCATACGGTCTTCAACACAAGGTTAATCAGCAAAATTCCAAACACCCATTATGCTACACAAACCGCACACACATCATGCAGCTTCAAATGGAACTTGAAGCCAAATGATAACAACCATATACCTGCATAAATCAAAAGCAGAACATGGCTGAACTAGATCACAAAACTCACTACGATTATATATAAAGCATCACCAACTATAAAAACAAGACCATAATCAGCAATTTCATTCCATGTAAACCATTACAACGTTAATTCAAATGTTATCATCATAACATCTTAACACTAGACTCTTAATTATTAATAGACCTAAAACATCATGACACAAGACCAGCAAACCAACCCACAAAAGACAAGGACCTATCAAACGCTACTCTTTTTATTCCATATCAGTCACATAACCATCCTTCAAACGCATTGCCACATCAGTGCTACCCGATAGTTGTTCTATAACAGCAAGCTTTACAGATTCACGACCTACGATCTCCCTTATGTGATTCAATAACATGATTGCATCTACAACCTCTCCCAATGCCTCAAGCTCAGCTATCAACCTTCGAGTCTTATGTATTTTAATCTTAAGCTTAAGACAAACATCACACATTAACACGACGATGCTTGATCTCCAGTACTCGCTCGAGTAAACCAAAACTTCATCTTATCCTTTAGATAAGTAGATTCAGCCTGCTCCGTTAACTGATCCAAAACCAAAAATGCAGCCATGGAAATAAAATATTAACAAAAAATTATAGATGTAAATATAATATGAGAGACTGCAATAGAACTTGCGAATAAATGGGCAAACTTAATTTAGTTCACTGTTGCAATGAGAACCTCAGTAGCCACAAAGTATCTGATAAGCCTCAAAAGCATTAACACCTGCACACATAATTAAATTGGACCTTTAAACATACTAATCACAGATAACTAATAGTCCAAGTGTTTTGTAACTGATTTCCCTTTATGTAACTACTTTTAGTTTATCTGACAACACCATTGAGAAGTAAACAACATAACCAGTAAACAAATTAATCGACAGCCTGACACACAAACCTCAAATACCTAATCTCACACCATCATCCCAATTGACAAACCTAATTACTCTACCTCCTTATCTGCAACCCGCACATCCATATGAACCATGACATGCATCCAATAAGAGAAACACATGAATACGAGTTCATCTAAAAACTACAATTATCAGAAACTATAGTATCACATGACAGATACTTAACCACGTACAAAATAAGTTAAATTCAAAAACGCCATTGCAAGATAAACTAGAGTTAATCATCTGTAACACGATAACACAAACATTTAGCTTTATTGAATTTAATATCATACATACTTCAAGCCGAGATCAAGCGTATCTTACAGAGTGTTACCTAAAAAACTTATACACAAACATAATTATACAACTACATACAGAACGAAATTACAACCACGCATCCAAAAGAAAGCTTATTCAACAACCATTACAAATAGTACATATAAGACACTACACCAACATCATCAATACGGCATCAGGCCCTTAAGTTTCTGAATGAACAACTCTTTCTTACTAGCATTCAATTCCATTTCCCTTACCAAGATCTGCAAATTCGCCACGGTCTCCCTATCCTTAGCCTGAATATCCTTGAGAAACTCAGCGAATTTTGCTAGCACATGAATCCACTCCCAAACTGTCAAGCCTCCTCAATAAACAAGCCGTCCGACTAACAACATACAACTCCAACAGCGCACAATTGATCGCCCTGCCAAGCCTGTAATCTTCCCCAATCGACCTATTACAATAAAGAATAAACATCGGCTCCCAATGAACAGAATTAGAAGCCGAACATAGCTCGCCACAAATTGTTAACCATGCCATAACTTACCTTCCAATAACTGTGAGTGGCAAAACAAAAGTTCAAAAACAAACTAGACCAAACACCCTTTAAATACATGAACACATTGAAACAATCAACTAGCTCAAAATGCTAACCAAAAAAGACAAAACAAATTCACATGCTTATTGTAAACTATGACATAAGATTTGGACTATTTGAGCTCTACACAAATAACAATCAGAAAACAGCCAACACACTCCATTATTGGCATAGAAAATCTTATCTTTACATAGACCCTAACCACATGTTTGGATAAAAACAGTTGGAAACTTTATGAACAACATATCTACCAACGGTCACAAACCGGGAATATTTGAAACCTTGATATCTAAAAACACTTCCTTTAAATAAGTATCTTCTGGCTTACAAATGCATGAAGAACTAACTGTGATCATATTCCCTCTCTAACTCAAACATCTCCTAACTATATAAAATTGCCAACGTTATTAGTATAATTAGAGAAGAAGTCTGGAATAAACAAATTTTGGAAACTGATGAACAATTTGAACTAAAATACAATCCCAAACACACACACCCAGCCCTTATAAAATGTTATAGCCCAAAAAATGGTCTAAACCATCATGTTGTAATTGTAAACATTATATAACAACACATAGCAAACTAAAAAAGCAATAAGGCTAAATTGAGATGACCTCTTTACGGGGTGTTCAAATTAGCTTATGTTTTGGGCTTATCAGCTTACTAAAAAATGAAAAAGCCAATAAACTATCTTATGTATTTTTAGCATATGAACTTGAATTTATGACCTCCAATAAATCATAATAGGATTTCCACTAAACATATTATAGCTAGATAAAGGATAATTTCAAGGAATTTAGAAAGTTATATATAAGTAAACTTACTAGCAGTTGGATGGAAGTGTGGATGAACTTCTCGACTACCATCGACACCATTAAGCCACACACCCAAAAACAAAGGGACTAAAACATACTTCCACGCAACGCAATTTTAGCTTCCCTAGCTTCCTTGCAGCAGTCTCTTATTTCCTTGCGCCAGTCAATTTATCAACATAACCAGACCATACATACAGGTAAATAAACACGCAAAAAACAAACAACCACGTTAACAGCTTTACGATCAATTTCAGATAACATTTTAGCAGCCTACATTCTAAACTAACCACAATCACTTAAATAGTTGGACCATACATAAACAATAATCATAATACATTACCAAAATAAACAACACACAATCATTTAGATTAATCCCATAATTTTCATATTTATTAAAAAACAAAGGATGCATATACATTCCAGACTGCAAACAAAGTAGAAACATAAACTAGATCTTGAAAACACTAAACAAACTTAGAACATAACCACCAAAACAAAAGATGCCCCATCCTTTCCCTAATCAGATTCTCCAACGGCCTCCAACATCTGAATATGACCTTCTTTCATGTCAGTGTCTTCCTCCGCATTAGCAACAAACTCATTCAACCCCATTAGCTTATCGTTCTCAGCTAGCATATCCTCCCTCAAACACTTCAGGCTGTCATAAACCTCATCTGGATCATACATGGCCTCCATTACAACAATCATAGCATTCAACTGAGCTAGACGATTCCTTGATTGCTAAGCTTCATCACGCAAGACGTTAATGAAATGCTTGGCTTCAGAAATCTGTTGCAGCTTAAAGAATTTCGTAGACTTGGGGATATCAGTTTCCCTACTGAATTCAGCAAGTTCATCAATTGCACGCCTTGCAACAAGTCCAGGGTTTGCCATTGCTAAATAATTAACTTAACTTTTGGATTTGGGATAGACAGAGCTTTAGATGCCAGAATGATATGAGAAGATACAATACAATTGGCATATAAATAGACAACATTAATCACCATTGTAAAAGGTAGCTGATGAGCCTCCAAAAACATTATTACATTGATAAATAAACACTTAAAGCACAACTTTTAACTTACTAATTACAACTAACTGAAACTATACATCTTTTGTAACTCCTACAGCTTTTGTAACTGCAAATACTTTAGCTTACTATACCATTCAGGTTGATTGTAGGAAACAAGTACACTCTAGAAAGTATACAACTTAAAACAAAAACAAATAAACTCACCCCCTGCAAGACACACATGCACTGCCACAAATTCACCACATCGACCCAGTTCAAAAAACCAAATGCTACACTGCCTTATCAGCAGTACATAACCAAAATGACCACACACCAACATTGCAAATCCTTATGAACATATGCCAGGTAGTTAACTGATTAGAAATTTGCATCAACAGGAATCGACAACATATACGAAAAAAGAAAAAAACATCTAAAACTAATGTTGCACTACAAACCCAAGATTTTTATCTATACTATAACAATATAACAAAAAAGAACACATCCATAGATTTCTATACCATACAACCTTCCAATTGATATTTCTAACTATCATTCACAGCGACAAAACTAAAACGCAGAAACGAATAACCCCAACCATGGTGTTTGTTGTTAATGCAATATACCGTTAGGGGCCTTTAATCTTCCGAGAGGAAACTCAGAAGACATAACTATCAATGTCATTAAAATAAAGGACCCACTATTTTGTAACTCCTGCAACCGTAACTTTATGAATTAATGGATCATGGTTTACAAAATTAAAAGGTAATATATAGAACTTGCTTATCTGCCATTCGGTGTTCATGTTTACTACGGAATAGTTACCCTATAGAAATTTTAGGCAACACACCATATGCATATTAATGACGCACCCAGCAATACAACTCTTACGAAAATGTAAACTGTCCATTATCAGTCCATACTCCTGAATTGGAAATTTACTTATATATACATTCTAAACAACCACCCATCCACCATTTAAAAACAAAACACAACCCTTATTAGAAGAAACCATAAAGCATGAGATGCATTTACCTCTGCATAAATGACAATGGTGACTTAGGTGTACACTGCGACAAACTGTGCATGACAGATACCATATTCAGCTGCGCAACTTCTAAACAAACCTGTACACATAAAAACACACACGTTACTAGCCTCCTAAACATAGTAAACAATTGAGGATCGATATGCCAAACAACTAACGAACATACCAAATTCTGAAAAGCATTATCTGCCACCCATACCCCAAGTGCCCCATTTCTAACACCGCATATTCATTTGAGCATCAACCTGATATCTAACTACTTCAAGTTTTGTAACTGAATTTCCTAAAGCAAACTAAACAATTCAGGATCAATTAAGCAATAACACACATACCACAACTTACCCATTTGCCGCACTCCATATCCATATGGACATAACCTGCAAACACCAAGAACAAACCAAATTAACCCAATTCCATCACTGCACAACCATATCAGTCCCAATGCTAACAAATTAACTTCTTAACAGTAGAAGATGACATAAGGTTTAAGTGTTTACAGTTACCAAGATTGGCACGACTACAATGTTGGAATGTAAACAACACCAACAAATACTACGACACTACCAACGACTACATCAGCTGGACGTCTAACTTTGACAAACCTCAATTCATTAAATAATGGCACTGCCAACAACTACATCAGCGGGAACTACAACTAATCCAAACAAACAAGCAATTCTGCATGAGATGCACTCACCTCTACATAAATGACAACGATGACATAGGTGTACACTCTAACAAACTGTGCATGACATATACCATATTCAGCTGCGCAACTTCTAAACAAACATGTACACATAAAAAACACACATTACTAGCCTCCTAAACATAGTAAACAATTGAGGATCGATATGCCAAACAACTAACAAACATACCAAATTCTGAAAAGCATTATCTGCCACCCATACCCCAAGTGTCCCATTTCCAACACCGCATATTCATTTGAGCATCAACCGGATATCTAACTCCTTTAAGTATTGTAACTGAATTTCCTAAAGCAAACTAAACAATTCAGGATCAATTGAGCAATAACACACATACCACAACTTACCCATTTGCCGCACTCCACATCCATATGGACATAACCTGCAAACACCAAGAACAAACCAAATTAACCCATTTCCATCACTGCACAACCATATCAGTCCCAATGCTAACAAATTAACTTCTTAACAGTAGAAGATGACATAAGGTTTAAGTGTTTACAGTTACCAAGATTGGCACGACTACAATGTTGGAATGTAAACAACACCAACAAATACTACGACACTACCAACGACTACATCAGCTGGACGTCTAACTTTGACAAACCTCAATTCATTAAATAATGGCACTGCCAACAACTACATCAGCGGGAACTACAACTAATCCAAACAAACAAGCAATTCTCTAACCTCTCTAACCCAACAAATTATGAGCTTCTTAGGTTTCATTATATACGCCATCTAACTATGACAAACCTCATATCATTAAATAGAGAACCGGGATGCATTAACAACTATTCTGACAATAAACCACAACTGCAAAATAAAAACGCGCAAACAAATAAACCCGACCACAACTTAAACACAAACAGGTTGCTGATAACACTTTAAAAAAATACCAAACACACATTAATTTGAATAAAATCTATGCCGTTAACAATAAACCACAAACTGAAATTGATTTTCATATGCTTAATTTAGTGGATGAAATAAAAAGCAAGACATTAAACAACATAATCAGCTAACTACATTTCATGAACGAACCAAAAACACAAAGAATAAAATAGATCAACAAAAAAAACCAACACATCAAGATAGATTAATTTCAAACCATTAACATTCATTAAAAACACCAAGATCCATAGAGTTCCAAACCTTCATACAAAATAAAAACAAAAACTAACATTCCAAACAACTAAACATACTAATACCATGACAACCAGACAAAAAGACATACCATCAAACCATCCCCTTCCCTAAACACCATCGTTTCCACCATCCAAGATCTCCACATTGGCTTCTTGGGTCTCAAACTCCTCCAAGGCTTCAGCAATCACATCGTTCAATGCCACCAGCTTACTCTGCTCACTACGCTTGGCATCCTTAGCAGCCAACAAGCTATCATGCTCCTCATCTTGATCAGCCATAGCTTGAAGTTCAGCAATAATAGTAGTTAGCTAAGCAATGCAATCACTAAGGGTTTCAGCCTCTTCACGCATGCAATTCACAAAGCGATGGCTTTCAGCAAGCTTTTGAGTCAGGAAGAACTTCATGTACCTTGGAGGAGCAGTTTCACCAATAAAAGCGATTAAATCATCAGTGACACGCCTTGCAACCATGTTAGTAGGTCCTGGAGCAGCCATTACAAAGAAAATAAATTCGAATAGATTGTTAGTGGTTGTCGAGGAGAATATGATAGTGGAAGAGATTGTTAATGATGAAATGAAGAATCAATAGAAGGCAAGGGATATATAAAGGGAAGCGTGTGGTGGAAAATCAATCGGCGAACCATCATGATTATAAAAGATGAGCCGCCGTTAATAACAGTCTCTGCAAATGCTAATCACATCACATATACAGAAACATAATTCCTTAATTAGAACAAACTAAACCCCTCTTCTTTTTAAAAAACACAAACTAACACCCATTCTATAAGTGAGGCATAAACTAAACCCATTGAAATGATATTTTAAATATAAAAGAACCTAAAACACAAAAACCGTTACATTAACAGACCCGAAACATAACAGCCATTTGGTTCAGTTGGTACGCAAACCGATTCTATGGTGAGACGCTAAAACAGACAAAACTAATAATGCTCTCAGCAAATTCATTTGTTTAAAGTTAAATTATTTTATAAAAATATGTCCACGAGTTGTTTAATACAATACTCAACTGAAGAAAGTAGCTTAGCAATCCAATTTTACCTAAAAACTAAGCCCGATGCAACGCATGGGTAACGGATTGCTAACCATCTCTAAACACCATAACATACTTTTAGAAGTTCACAAAACCAAACAAACAAGGCTACACACCAAATCGCATATCCAAACACTCAAACTACTTACACATTATATAACAACATACACATTCTCTACCTAACACAACAACCGACTTTTTCAATTATACTATACCTAATAAGGATGTGAAAATAAGTTTGCAAGAGATTGTATGATCATTATCACAATTCAAACTACAAACAACCACCTAAAACATTACACTTAAATTATACAACTCTTATTGAAACAAAAAGAAATACAAAAAGAATGTAACAATCACTTTTCACCACAGACTCAGCCCGATGCAACGCGCGGGTGTCGCAAAGCCTCGATGTATATAAAAATAAGTAAGTATAAGAAGTATTAAATACCTTCATTATCACTTGAAACTAAAGAGTGGAAGAAGCTCTTTTTCACGAAGGTCAAGGTCCAACTTGTAGCCCCATAAAGAATAACAATTGCACCTATTATCCACCGGATAATGAGTGCAAGGAAATAGTTTCTCATGGTACAACTTGGTTATCACAAGGTACAAGTTTGGAATGTTCACTTTCTCATGAAGCTGGAAAAAGTAAAGAAGCTACAAATGATTGCATAAAAGAAATTGCCAAGATTCATGACATACCAGTTGAACCCCTTGCTCATGCCGTTACGACTGTAAATTATTCATTTGCGGATCAAGTTCAACCAAGTTCATGCTATCAAGATAAAGACACTAGCCAACAACATCTTATACCTTTATCCTTCAACCCTGAAATAAGTAGTGACGAATGTGAACAAGATTAGTGTCACAAAGAATGCCAGGGTTTCAAGAACACTATCAAGACTAATAGAGAGAGAAAGCAAAAGGATAAAGAAAAAGTGTCTTGTAAGAATAACACAACAGTGAAGTCAAAGAAAGCAGAAAAAAACAAATCCAAAAATGGGGTAAGAAATAAAGATCTACGAGACCCTATGGTTGTAGGTGATTGGTCCGTAAAAGCTTCGAACCCAAACAACCATGTTGTTTCAGTAGGGAGAAAGTCGAAAGGGGCTATCATTGGTAGTCAAAACAAGAAATTAGAAGACCTTGCTTATGATGATTTTATGCACGACATGAGAGAATACGAGAAAAGAGACAGATAACCCTTAAATTGATGAAGGCCCTGTCTAGGAATAATCGTGGGTTGAAGAATATATCCAAAGGTTCCATGATAGGTAAAGTGGCACGAAAACACTAAGTTGATATGGTTTTGATTCAAGAGACACAAGTGTTTATGGTTCAAGATTATGCTTTACGTTATATTTAGCCAGGGTAAGAGTTTCAAGGGGTACAATTGTGTGTTAAAAGAAGATCGGGGGTTGTGCTTCTATTTGGAAGCATGGTTCTTTCTCTAAAATTTGCAGGGGGGGAACATTATCGGCTGGCGATTTTAGTAGTTTCAAAGTCGACCAAAAGAAGCAAGTTCATTTTCAGATTTTGTTCAAGATTGGAGCGAAACGTTTGTTGGTGTCACAAGCTCATATTTCGATCCATGTTTGCTTCAAGTCTCATCCAAGTCAAGTTCTAGTGTTCAATGGCAACATTTGTGTTAAATTCAGAATGTTTCATCTCAGCTCAAGTTTTCAAGTTCAAGTGTTTCAATTTTAGAATTCATGTCATTAGTTTGTTTGCCTCAATCAGAGTAGTTTAAAGTTTGTATTCATGAGCTTCTCAAGTGTATTATCAATGGGAATTTTTTTTAACCTCCTAGCAATATATTATCTGTTTTTTGCCAAAAAAAATAAAGTTAGATCATTTAATGGTTATGAAACAATTAATAAGGGTTTAAAAAAAGAGAGTAAGAGGTTTAAAGAAAATATGAATGAAGCATAATAAATATGCAAGGTTTTGATAAAAAGAGGCAAAAAAGGAAAAAATGATATTAGGACGTTTCCAAGCCGTTGTTATGACTATTATGGTATTTGGCCGGTTGGGGTCAGAATAGAGCCCGGTTTTATCTAAGAGAACACGACTCTAAAAGGTGTAGTCATAAAGCCCCGTGTCCATAGGAAAAACATGGCTCTATAAGAAGAATAGAGCCTTGTTTTGAAGCAAGAAACCGGGCTCTAAGCGTTTTCCACATAAAGCCCGGTTTTCTGTAGGAAAACATGGCTCTATAGCTGTTTAAAAAGGCCGGACTCCCTTTAGAGCCCGTTTTTCATAAAAACCGGGCTCTATTAAGAGGGCTCTATGTCCATTTGTGTAGTAGTGCTAGTTTCGAGCTTCATAATGTTCGACTTGGTTTTATTACATTACACCGATATGTATGTGCATTCAAATTACTTATTTTTTTATGTCGCAAATTGAATTTCACCTTTTAGCTATTTTATGTCATGATGAGAGACCACCTTTAAATTTTACCAATCAATATAATTTTTAAAAATAAAAATAACATTATATTAGCATGCATACGATTTATAACATATTATAATCACTTTTGCTAGTCTAAAATATGTATCCTATGCTAATGATTTTACGTATGCATTTAATATTGATATATGATATA
>BQNB010069803.1:0-33357 GCA_026074375.1 Tanacetum coccineum
ATAAACCTGAGCAAGCTAATTAATCTAGGAAAGTTAGTCAAAATCCTAGGAATAACAGAACAAACTGGAATGAAATGAAAACTTAGAAATTAGGAGTTGGGTTTCAGTTTACAAAGAAAGATTGTTTTTTGTGTGGGAGTTTTAACCATTTAATTAAAGATTGTGATTTTCATGATAAAAAGATGGTACAAAAACCTGTGGTGAACAATGTACAAAAGGGAACTGGTCAAAGGGAAGTCAGACCAGTTTGGAATAATGCTATGAGGACTAATCATCAAAATTTCTCTAAAACTAGAAGGAATTTTCCTCCAACTGCAGTTTTAACTAAGTCTGGCATAGTACCAATTAGTGCTGCTAGGCAAAGCTCTTCAAGAGCAGTAGCACCAGTTAGTACTGCCAAGCCTATTAATACAGTTGCACCTAAACCCTTTGTGAATGTTGCTAAACCAAGACCAAATGCTTTTCAGAAGTCACATTTACTATCTAGGAGACCTTTTTACCAACAAACAACACTTAAAAACAGAAATTTGAATAACAGTGTTAATACTACTAAGGTAAATTCTGTTAATACTGCTAAGAGAAACAGAGTGACAAGTACTGTTGGGAAATAAGGGATTAATGTTGTTAAGTCCTCAGCATGCTGGGTTTGGATACCAACAGGAAAAGTTATTGATCATGTCTCCAAAAACAGTGGATCATACATTTATAAGCAATTTGACTATGTTGATCCAGCAGGCAAACTCAAGTCAGTAATGGCTTGGGTCCCCAAGTGAAACTAATTCTCTTATGTTTAATTTGCAGGGTGATCCACAAGTTGCTTTAAAAGATACAGGAATATTTGACAGTGGATGCTCCAGGCATATGACTGGAAATAAGTCCTATCTCATAGATTATCAAGATTATGATGGAGGATTTATTGCATTTGCAGGCAGTTCTAAAGGAGGTAAAATACCTGGAAAAGGTAAAATTAGAACTGGAAAATTAGACTTTGAAGATGTGTACTTTGTGAAAGAACTTAAGTTTAACCTTTTTAGTGTCTCACAGATGTGTGACAGGAAAAATAATGTTCTTTTCACTGAATCTGAATGTCTTATTCTTTCTCCTGATTTTAAGCTATATGATGAAAGTCATGTAATGCTTAAGATTCCCATAAAGGATAATATGTACAGTTTTGACCTAAAGAATGTTGTTCCATCTAAAGGTTTGACTTTGTTTATTCGTAAGGCCACAAAATGATCGAGTCAAAGTATGCATAGGAGGCTTAGCTCATATAAACTTTAAAAACAATAAATAACATAAAGGAAATCTTGTTAGAGGTTTTCCTTTAAAGATTTTTGAAAATGACCACACATGTGTTGCTTGTCAGAAAGGAAAGCAACACAAAGCCTCTTGTAAGTCCAAGTGAATTCAGTCTGCCAACCTTTACAAATTTTGCATATGGACTTATTTGGACCAACTTTTGTAAAGAGCATCATGGGTAAAATGTATTGCCTAGTGGTCACTGATGACTATAGTAGATTTAGTTGGGTTTTCTTCTTAGCTAAAAAGGATGAGACTAGTAGAATCCTTAAATACTTCATAACATGCATATAAAACCAATTGAATCACAAGGTTAAAATCATCAGGTGTGACAATGGGACTGAGTTTAAAAATTATGAAATGAGTCAGTTCTGTGGAATAAAAGGGATTAAGAGGGAATTCAGTAATGCTAGGACTCCACAACAAAATGGAGTAGCTGAAAGAAAGAATAGGACACTCATAGAGGCAGCTAGAATTGTGTTGGCAGATTCACTATTACCTATACCATTTTGGGCTAAAGCAGTTAATATTGCTTGTTATGTACAGAACAGGGTATTAGTGGCTAAACCTTATAATAAGACACCTTATGAACTCTTAATTGGTAGAACACCTATTATAAGTTTTATGAGACCTTTTGGCTATCCAGTTACTATTCTTAACACCCTTGATCACCTAGGTAAATTCGATGGAAAGTGTTGATCCTAGTCTGAATAGATCTTTCTAACCTGTTAAGGGTAGTATCCAATCTAGATAGATCCAAACTAACTACAAGAGAAACAATGACTATGAACAATATAAGTTACGCGGAAACTAACTTATGCTGCTAAAAAGAACAATGAATAAAACAGAACTTTGATTACTATTAATTTGCTAGGTTACAGAATACTAACTATGAATATTTGTGAAAACTTATATTTCTAACTAGTGTCGTAGGGTTCCTTTTATACACCAAGGAAACCCTAATGGGCTTACAAAACTTGTGAAGAGATAATGCATATCTATTCCTATTATAACTCATGCATATCTCCTAACAGTAATAACTAATATATGCTAGCAGTACTAACTTACTACTAACTCTACTACCAGTACTAACAGATGTACTGGCAGTAACAGTACTAACTAATATATGCTAGCAGTACTAACTTACTACTAACAGTACTAACTCTACTACTAGTACTAACAGATGTACTAGCAGTACTAACTAACTAATACTAACGGTACTAAGTCAGGAAAACATAATTCCCAACAGAAAGGCTGATGAAGGATTCTTAGTTGGATACTCTATAAATAGCAAGGCTTTTAGAGTATTTAATTGTAGAACTAGGAAGGTAGAGGAAAACCTGCATGTAAACTTTCTTGAAAACAAACCAAATATTGCAGGAAATGGACCAAAATGGCTGTTTGATATTGATTCTCTAACAAATACTATGAATTATCAACCAGTCAGTGCAGGAAATAGAACTAATAGTTATGCAGGTTTAGAGACTAATTCTGATGTAGGAAAAGCTAGAAAAGAGAAAGTGTTTGATCAAAAATAGATTTTATTACCACTGTTGCATACTAGTTCCTATGTTCCTTCAAGTTCTAAGGAAGCTAAACCTAATGATGATACTGGCAAGGAGGCAACTAAACAGCCAACATGTGATGAAGAAGGTGAAATTGATGATCTTGGAAGTTTGGATCAACAAGTGAAGAGTGGAGATAATGCTGAAAACATTAACAGTATTAACAGTATTAATACTGCTAGTCCAACTGTTAATGCTGCTAGTGATAAAGATGGAAATTTCTACAGCACTAATGATGAATTGGTCTTTTCAACACCAATTACAGTTAATGCTGCTAGTTCATCTTTTGGTCCTCCAGACCCTCTTGAAGATCATTCTAAGAAGACTAACTTGGAAGACACTGTCATTTTTAATGATGCTTATGATGATAAAGATGAGGGTGCAGAGGCTGACTACAATAATTTAGAGACAATAATATCAGTCAGTCCTATTCCCTCTACTAAAGTGAACAAGGATCATCCTAAAGCTCAAATCATTATAGAGGTGCACTTTGCAGTACAGACAAGAAGAATGCTCAAGCAGAATGAAGCAGGATTGATCACCTTCATAAACAAGCAAAAAAGAACTAATCACAAAGATTTCCAAAATTATTTATTTGCTTGTTTTCTCTCTCAGATGGAACCAAAGATGGTAACCCAGGCTTTGGAGGATGAAAGTTGGGTAGAAGCTATGCAGGAAGAGCTTCTCCAGTTCAAGCTTCTAAATGTTTGGACAATGGTGGATTTACCTTGTGGTAAGAAGGCCATTAGTACTAAGTGGGTCTTCAGAAACAAGAAAGATCAAAGAGGAATTGTGGTTAGAAATAAAGCCAGGCTGGTTGCACAGGATTATAGACAAGAAGAAGGCATAGATTATGATGAGATTTTTGCTCCTGTTGCTAAGATTGAAGCAATCAGGTTATTTTGGCCTATGCATCATTTATGGATTTCACTGTGTACCAGATGGATGTGAAGAGTGCATTTTTATATGGCACTATAAAAGAGGAGGTATATGTTAGTCAACCTCCAGGTTTTGTGGATCTAGAATTTCCAAATAGAGTATACAAGGTGGAGAAAGCATTATATGGTCTTCATCAAGCTCCTAGAGCCTGGTATGAGACTTTATCTACCTACTTATTGGAAAATGGATTCAGAAGAGGGAAAATTGATAAGACTTTGTTTATCAAGAAGATCAAGAATGATATTCTACTTATTTAAGTGTATGTAGATGACATCATTTTTGGGTCTACAAAGAAGTCTTTGAGTACTAATTTTGAGCAGCTTGTGCATAAAAGATTTTAGATGAGCTTCATGAGGGAACTCACTTTCTTTCTAGGACTGCAGGTTGAGCAGAGAAAAGATGGCATATTTCTCAGTCAGGACAAATATGTTTGTGACATCTTAAATAAGTTTGGTTTTTCTAGTGTGAAGACAGCAAGTACTCCAATGGAGACACATAAGCCTTTATCAAAGGATGCAGATGGAACAGATGTTGATGTTCACTTATATAGGTCCATGATTGGATCATTGATGTACTTAACATCTTCCAGGCCAGATATTATGTTTGCTGTGTTTGCATGCTCAAGATTTCAAATTCAACCAAAAGCTTCTCATATGCATGCAGTGAAGAGAATCTTTAGATATCTTAAGGGTCAACCCACTTTGGGCCGTTGGTATCCTAAGGATTCACCTATGGATTTGATAGCTTATTCCGATTGTGACTATGCTAGTGCTAGCCTTGATAGGAAATCCATAACAGGAGGTTGTCAGTTCTTAGGTTGCAGGCTGATCTCTTGGCAATGCAAGAAACAAACAATTGTGGCTAATTCCACAACTGAAGCAGAATACATTGTTGCTTCCAACTACTATGGACAGGTTCTTTGGCTCCAAAATCAATTACTTGATTATGGATACAACTTTATGCAGACAATGATTCATGTGGATAATGAAAGTGCAATCTGTGTGGTAAAAAATCATGTCTATCATTCAAAGACCAAGCATATAGAGATTAGGCATCATTTCATTAGAGATTTCTATGAGAAAAGGTTGATTGAAATGGTCAAGATACATACAGACTACAATGTTGCAGATCTTCTTACTAAAGCCTTTGATGTGACTAGGTTTCAGTTTTTGATTGCAAGCATTGGTATGCTTAATCCTTAAAGCATGGATTAAGGGGAGGTTATTTGTGTATAGGTACAAAGGATTATGCACAAATAAGATTTGAGTTAGTATTGAAGGGTGAATATGATGTCAAGTTTCTTAATACTGTTGGGCTTACTTGATACTGCTGGGTAAAACTTTGTACTACTAGTACAAAAGTTAGTGCTGCTAGGTTCAGTTAGTGACGCTGTGTACATGTGTATTGGTGTAGATGATAGAAGCTTTGTTTAAGAAATGGCTTCATGGAACTATGTGTATAATTGCAGTGGATTATACATCATAGGTACTTAGAATGGAGTGCAAGAGCTGCCAAGTGATGAAAATGGGTTAATTCTGGTAACTGATACTTAGTACTGCTAAGCTTAAATGTTAATACTGTCAGTTATTATGAGCAATATGCAAGATGTTTTGGATTGTGTTTCTTTGTGTTTAGAACTAACATTTTGCAGGATTAAAGCTTAAAGGATATTTAATTAATAATAGATATGCTGATTTGGTGTGAATCCTGGTGACTTAGTTAATACTGATGGTGTTTTTCATGTTGGTTATCACCACACAACAAATGGTCATCAATTCACCATGCCTAATAGACAAGAAAGAATTGGCTATTCCAGGGCAAACGACAACTGGTAAAGAATTCTCAAATCTGTTGATGGCCGGTAGTTTGCCAAAAACTATACGTACGAAAGTTAGTACTGCTAGTACAAACTTAGTATTGCTAGTACAAACTTAGTACTGCTAGCCTAACTTAGTGCTGTTTGTTACCGTTAATATTGTTCGAGGCATAACAGATTTTCATTAATTAATTATAACCGTTGAGATATTTCCGCCAATAACTTAGCTTATAGGGGTCTATATTTGGATAATTCTTGATCTTTCTTTCCTTTATAAGTTTTATTCAAGATAAAGATTCAATTTTATTCAGTCGGTCCAATAACACCCTTAAGCTCTCTTTATAATATCTCAATCAACTTTGTCAAAACCTCATACTTTCATCAACGTACCTAAACCCAGAACCCTTCTCATCAATTAATCATCTATGACGGATTTGAAGTTTATTGATCAACACAACATGGTCGTATATTTGGAAAAGAGTGATGAGAATGCAGAGTTTCATCATATAGTGGACTTCCTCTCTACATCTTTCATCAACTATGCTCTCACTGTAAGTCCCACTATCTATGCTTCTTATATTGACGAGTTTTAGAACACTGCTACTTCCAAAACAATCAATTCTGTGAAGCAAATAGATGCTATTATTGATGTCAAGGCTGTGGTTATATCAGAATCATCTGTGAGAAGTGATCTTCTTTTTGATGATGAGGATGGTATAACTTGCCTCCCAAATGATGAAATTTTTAAAAACCTTGCTTTGATGGGATATGAACAACTTTAAACAAAACTTACTTTTCAAAAAGGTTCATTCTCACCTCAATGGAAATTCCTGATACATACCATCCTTCATTGTATTAGTTCAAAATCAACTGCTTAGAATGAGTTTTCAACTAACTTGGCTTCAGTAGGTATATGTTTGGCAAAGGGTTAAAAATTTAATTTTTCTAAATTAATTTTTGATGGTATGTTAAGGAACTTGGATTCAAAGAAGTTTTTAATGCATCCAAGGTTTTTACAACTCTTTTTG
The DNA here is from genome assembly GCA_026074375.1 of Tanacetum coccineum. Lineage (NCBI taxonomy): Eukaryota > Viridiplantae > Streptophyta > Magnoliopsida > Asterales > Asteraceae > Tanacetum > Tanacetum coccineum. Next base: position 6,648 of record BQNB010069803.1, read on the forward strand.
AATAACCAACTTAAAGACTTACTAGAACCTTTTAATGATACATATGAAACACCATGCCATATTAAAAAGGTTTTCTCAAATATGGCAAGGAAGAGTAAAAAAATTTCAGGGAAAGTTACTCTACTATTTGACTCCATGTTGGTGCAAAACCAAGCACCTGAGGGTGAAGGTTCAGCAATACCCTCTGAACCCCAACCAACACCCTCTACCTCACAACCAATTGTTTCAGAACCTCCAACTGAATCACTTCAAACTAAAACACCTCCAACTACAGTACCTCAAACTAGAGTATCTCAAGCTGCAGTATCTCAAATAGTTTTTCATGATGCTCACATTGAGCAAATACCCCCATCTCTAACTACTTATCAAAGAAAAAGAAAGACTCACAAACGTAAGAGAACCAAAAAGGACATTGAGTTACCTCAGACTAGTGTGCCTCAAAACCTTAGAGCAGATGAGGTTGTCTATAAGGAGGGGGTGACAGTGTGGAAAGGGCTATCACTACTGATGCTAGCTTAGATGCAACACAGGACAGTGATAACATCATTAGGACCCAGACCACAACAATGCCTAATGTTGATATTCCTCAGGGAATAGATACAGGTGGCAGTCCCAGGCGCCAAGAAACCATGGGGGTACTCCTGCTCAGACTAGGTCTGAGAGAGTGCTTGAACAACCCAGTGAACTACCTCTCCCAGAAGGTCACACATCTGGAAGTAGGGAGGGCAGTATGGAACATCTTTTTGAATTGACGGATAATGTACCACCCACACCCCATGATTCACCTCTCATAGGAGGTTACACACCTGGAAGTGATGAGGGTAGGATGAAACTAGATGAATTGATTACTTTGTGTACAAACTTGTCAAAACAGATGCTTGACTTAGAGAAAGAGAAGGATGCTCAAGTTGTGGAGATCCTAAACCTAAAGAAAAGAGTCAAGAAGTTAGAAAGAAAAAAAGAAGTCAAGCATCTCACATTCAAGAAGGAGACTATATAGACAGGTTGAGTCTTTTGATGATGATTTGGATGAGGAGGATGCATCCAAACAGGGGAGGAGAAGTGAAAAGACAAAACCAATGTTCGAAGATAGGGATTTTGATGAGTTAAAGATGTTGAAGTTAATGCTACTGAACAAATTACTACTACTAGACCTTCACAAGTTAGTACTGCTAGACCAACTGTTAGTAGTGCTAGGCCAGAAGTTAGTGCTGCTAGTGTTCCTGTGGATGTCAGTGTTGCTATTCTAGTTACTCCTCCTACAACAACTATTTTTAATGATAATGAAGATCTCACTATTGCTCAAACGCTTGTGAAGATGAGGAGTGAGAAAGCAAAGGAAAAGGAAAAAGGAGTTGCTTTCAGAGATGAAGAAGAAACTCCTAGACTCACAACAACTAGATCAATTACAACACTTCAACCTCTTCCATCTATTGATCCAAAAGACAAAGGTAAAAGTGTACTGGTTGAAGAAGAACCTGTGAAAATCAAGAGGAGTAATCAAGGTGATTTGCAAGTTCAAGCAGATGCAGAGTTAGCTTAGTTACTGCATCAAGAAGAATTGGCTGAAGCTGAAAGGAGACAAAGAGAAAGAGTAGCACAAGAAGAAGCTACTAATGCTGCTTTAGCTGAAGAGTTCGATGATATTCAAGCCAGAATAGATGTTGATCATGAACTTGCTGTAAGGTTGACACATGAAGAGCAAGAAAAGTATACAATTAAAGAAAGGGCAAGGTTGTTAACTGAATTCTTTGAAAGAAGAAAGAGACAATTAGAAGCAGAAAGAGCAAAGGCAATAAGGAACAAACCACCTACAAGAACTCAACTTAGGAACATGATGATCACTTACCTCAAACATATGGGTAAGTACACACATCAACAACTAAAGCATAAGACTTTTGAAGAAGTTTAGAAGTTATATGAAAGAGAGAAGAAGTGGATTGATGACTTTAAGCCTATGGATGATGACAGTCAACAGCAAACAGAAAGCACTAAAAAGAGACCAAGAGCAGATTCTAAAGAAGAAAGTTCCAAGAAACAAAAACTAGAAGGGGATACTGATGCTGAAAAATAGCAGCTTAGAGCTAGTATGGATGTAGTTCCAAGGGATGATGTTACTATTGATGTTGAGTCTCTGGCTACCAAATACCTAATTGTTGATTGGAAGACATATATTTTAAATGAAAATATGATGTATTATCAAATCATCAGAGCAGATGGAAGCTCCAAGAATTACAAGATATTCAGTGAGATGCTTGATGATTTTGACAGACAGGATGCGATAGATCTTTACAGGTTGGTAAATAAAAGATATGCTACAACAAGTCCAGAAGGATATGAATTGTTACTTTGGGGAGATCTGAAGACCTTATTTAAGCCTGATGAAGAAGATGAAATATGGAAGAATCAACAAGACTTCAACTTGATAAGCTGGAAATATGGAAGATGAAATTTGTAACAAGGTTACGTTCGCGTATTATCAAAAGTTACTATATTTAGACTTTATGTTTTTGAACCCGACCAATGGTCGTAAAATACTTATTAATCTCTAAATATCTTATCGATATTATTTTTCTTTCACTTAAACTCTTTCGACATATAAATGTCAAGTTATTCTTAAGTTTGACTTCTTTGTTTGACTTTTACATATCAACAACAACAACAACCGTACCCAATCCCGCAAGAGCGAGGTATGGGGGAGGTAGAATGTAGACAGTCACTCCCCTACCCAAAGATAGAGGGACTGCTTCCAAAAAGACCTCCGGCAAGAGAGCATGAGCCCAAAAATACCACATGAGAGGAGACGAAAAAGAGGGCATATACAAAACAAGCATACCAACATAGAGCTAAGAAACACATAGGCATACATAGGCAGACATAGGCACATACCGACACTTGATCAAAGGGGCATACAAGCATAAAAGTACAAAAGGCACATAAATGCAAAAAACACACGAGGCACAAAGGCGAAGCTAGGGCATGGCAAGCAGATACATAGATGCAAAAGACACATGAGGCACATAGGCGAAGATAGGGCAAGGCGAGTGAATACAAAAAAATGCAAACAGAACAACATAAAAGCCAACAAAAAAATAAAAATAAATAGATAAATAAATAAATAAATGGAGAAAAGCTAAACCTAACATAAAGACCATACAGGCACATAAAGAACAAAAGAACATAAAAAAGCCAACAAGACACATATAAGCAGATAAGGCAGAGCTAGCAGAAAAAAAAAACAAAACAACATACCAAACGCAAGGGGAAAAAAGGCACACAAAAGAAAAAAAGCTAAGGCAACGACAGAAACCAAAGAGCAGGAAACGAGAAAAGGCTACCTATAAGCAAGAAACTCCTAGAAGGCAAAAAGGGCTTACGCGAAAAAGAAAAGGCTAAGAGCTGGGGAAAGCAACGCTACACCTATGCATCCACCTCGTCTACCCTAATCCTAGTTCTCCACGAGTTCCTATCAGAGGTCATGTCCACTGACAACATCAGCTCCTTTAGGTCGGTCTTTAGTGTGTCCTCCCACCTGAGCTTTGGTCTACCCCTTCTTCTCACGCCATCGACGGCAATAGTCTCCACCCTTCTAACAGGTGCTGATTGTGGTCTCCTCTTGACATGTCCAAACCATCTCAATCGTACTTCTCGCATCTTGTTAACGATAGTCGTAGCTTGGAGATTTCTTCGAAAGGCTCCATTTGGGATCATGTCTAGTAAGGTCTTACCACATCCTTATTTCTGCGATCTCCATCCTATTCGCTTGGACCTTCGTTAACGACCAACACTTTGACCTGTACAACATAGCTGGTCGAATCACCACCCTATAGAATTTTCCTTTCAGCTTTAGAGGGACGTTCTTGTCATACAGGATTCCTGTGGCCGCTCTCCACTTCAGCCAGCCTGCTTGAATACGGTGTGTTACATCATCCTCTATCCTGCCAGATTTGTAAATTACAGATCCAAGATATCTAAAGGACTCCTTCGGCTCTAAGATATGTTCGCCAATGCGGAATACTGCTTCCTCGTTCTGGTCGTTCTCATTCCTGTTGAAGTCGCATCGTATGTATTCAGTCTTCTCTTTGGTGACCCGTAGTCCCTTGTTTTCTAGCATCTCCCTCCACTGTTCCAATCTTCCATTCAGCCCATCTGGTGTGTCTGAAACTAGCACAATATCATCCGCGAATATCAAGCACCAGGGAATGCTCTCTTGTATCCCCCTTGATAGCTCATCGAGAATCAAGGCAAAGAGGTACGGGTTAATAGCTGAGCCTTGGTGTAGCCCAACATCCATCGGGAAATACTCTGAGTTTCCGGATGGCGTCCACACATAAGTCCTCGCCCCTTCGTACATATCCTGAATAACTTTAATGTATTTCATTAGGGTTCCTTTATCTCTTAGAGTCTTCCAAATCAACTCCCGTGGAACGCTGTCATATGCCTTCTCTAGGTCTAGAAATGCCAAATGCAAGTCATTTTGTCTTTCTCTATACTTCTCCATAAGGGTTCTAATAATGTGAATAGCTTCCATCGAAGATCGTCCCGGCATAAAACCGAATTGGTTTTCTGACACCTCGGTCTCTCGTCGCACCCTTCTCTCAATAACTCTCTCCTAGAGTTTCATGGTGTGGCTAAGTAGTTTAATGCCCCTGTAGTTGCTACATGTTTGTGCATCCCCCTTGTTCTTGTAGATGGGGATTACCTCACTGAGTCTCCACTCCTCGGGCATTTTAGCTCTCAATAAAGTCTTGTTGAAGAAGATTGTTAGCCACCTCACCCCCTCGCCTCCAAGGCACCTCCATGCTTCAATGGGGATCTCATCCGGGCCCACAGCCTTGTTTCTACCCATCTTTCGTAGTGTCTCCTTAACTTCTGCGTGTCTAATCCTCGAGCAATAGCAATTGTTTTGTGGGATTGCACCTATACTATCTACAACTTCAGTTCGGCCACGCCTTTGTCCGTTGAAGAGTGCTGAGAAATACTCCTTCCATCTTTTCCTAATTGCGTCTTCGTTGACAATGCTTCTTCCATCCTCTACTTTGATAAATCTCACGCTTCCTAAATCCATTTTTCTTCTCTGTCTGGCTTTAGCTATCTTGTAAATGTCGTTTTCTCCCTCTTTGGAGTCCAAACTCTTATACAGATCTTCATACGCTTTATCTTTCGCTCTGACAACCTCCTTTTCGCTTCTCTTTTTGCTTCTTTATACCTCTCATCGGTTGCGCTTCTGTCTGATTCGTTACCTCGCATCGATATAAGCTCTCAGAACCGAGTTTGTTTCGCCTTAACTTTGTTCTGGACCTCTACAGAAAACCACCATGACTCCCTCCGGCCAATTTGATGTACCTATTAGAAAGACATACTAAAGATTCTCGGTTGTTAGATGATTTGATGCGGTTTTCTCTATTTCGCTTTTCAATGTGTATTTATTTTTTCCAAAAATGTTCGGTTTATGCTCTTAAAAGTTGCAAAAAGTTGCACTAAACAAGTGTTCGGTTTAGTGCAGTATGGTCACCTACAAACGCTCCACGGAAACGCGCGGGTAGAAATCCTCGTTAATCATAGTTTGTATATTTTTATCTAACTTAAATATACGAAAGAAGAATATTATTATATCTTAACTTAGAATCAGTTAACGTAACTTTTCATTTAAGGATGGGGTACGTTAACTAAGGTAACTTATAATAGGGTGGCAATTTTCGACACGACACGATAAACGACACGAACCCAAACGAATTTAAATAGGTTTGGTTGAGGATAAACAGTTTTGGGTCAAAAACAGGTCAACCCGTATAACCCGTTTAATAAATGGGTCGTGTTTGGGTTGAGTAAGTATTAAACAAACACGTGAACCCGTTTAAGTATATATAAGCCTCTAAAAATAAAATATATCTTGAATTTTATGTTTGATTTGGATTAAATGTATTTTGTTATGTACTAAATAGGAATGAATTACGATTATAACTCATATATCATTTAAATTGTCGCATAGTTATTTGTATGTTATGTTTATCACTTTTTACATCCTTATATCATTTTTTGCATTTAAATTAGTTAAATCGACAATCCACCAACCTTATTTACCGGTTGAAACACTTGTGCCTTCTATTCTTGTTTTGGAACTGTGGTTGATTAATGGTAGAGTTATACAACTTTATCTCCTCCATTTTCTTTCTTAACATCTCTTTGCAGTCCTGTGTTATTTGCCTTATGCAGGTTCCAATTTGTGCTTCTTTCTCTCTTCTTAATTTCCTTTGGATAAAATCATACTGCAGTCTTTTTCTCAAAGATCTCCCAGGTTTGCTCTGATACCACATATTGGTTTGGCCATAGGCACTTGAACTAGGCCTTGACCACTTCTTCTCCAAGAAGTATTTGGATATAACCATGGTTTAGAAACTGTGAAGGGGTGTTTGGTTCGTATGTTTAAGCCTGGTATATGCAGTGTACAAAGTATGCAAAAACAAATTTAGGAAAGAAAAAAGCAATAAGGTATAACTGTAAATAACTTTTTCATATATGGATTGAATTCAATTGTCATACATTACAAATCTATTTATACTAAACTAAAAGGTGTCTTATGTGTTGGTTCAATTGAACCAACAGACATGACTTTTCACTAATAACTATAAATAATTAACCTAACTGTCATTTAACTACCTTAACTGTCATATGGGTCATATGGGTCTGTTTTGGACTTTTGACCCATACTAGAAATCGTACAGGCTTTATTGCTATGTACACTAGGCCTGCAAGCCTTATACTATACTAGAATTAGATATTACATACTTACTAAGAAACCTGTGCAGAGTTTATGAACTTAAATCTTCCAACAAATGTTGCCCCACAATATGATGATTTGTCTTGGTTTTCAAAGAGTCTTGATTTCACAATATGATTAACCTCTCAAATGGGTTAGAAAAACCTTAGTTCCCGATTGCTTACGCTTGAGTGTTGGACACGTTAAAGAAGGATTCAAGTGGCAAGCATGTTATAGTTAAGTAGAGAAATTAGGAATACCCATATATACAAACTCATTGACCATTAAAATTACTCGGTTTGGCTTGCGTAGTCGAATTTATCTAAGTCGTACAATCAACGTACCCACACTACAAGTTATGCATTTAAGATTGAGGCCTATGATTTCTAGCAATATGTAAAATTCCACACGTCAATCGCGTTATAGTCGATGTCAAGTGTCAACGGCCGCATCACATATACGTTTCACAACTTGTGTACGAAAGAAAAAGGCACTGCAATTGTTAAAATGCAACGAGATAACTGATTTTCAAACAATAATTTATAATAAAATTAAGAACGAAAAAATCGTCCTGCTCTTGAGAGGCGTCGCCTTGGCCTCCCATTGATGCTTAATATATAGAACCCTATAGTTAAGGATCAAGCATGCTCTTTATTGTCTACTCATCTCATATGCTATATATATATATTTGCACGTATGCTGTAGTTTGATTTAGTATTAATGGAGTGAGTCATTTGCCTGTTTGTTTCTTTATCTAATTATGGGAAAAGCCCTTACCATTAAGTCAAGGACTCTTTCTAGTTTTGCTATGAAATGTAGATTCAGAGGAAACAAAAGTGTTATTATCATATATATAGATACGTACCCATGCATGAAGATTGAGGCCTACGTTTTCCAGCAATATGTAAAATTCCACACGTCAATTACGTTATAGTCGATGTTAAGTGGCAACGGCCGCATCACATATATGTTTCACAACTTGTGCACGAAAGAAAAAGGCACTGCAATTGTTAAAATGCAACGAGATAACTGATTTTCAAAAAGTAATTTGTATTAAAATAAAGGATTAAGCATTTTGTTTCTTTATCTAATTATGGGAAAAGCCCTTACCATTAAGTCAAGGACTCTTTCATGTTTTGCTATGAAATGTAGATTCAGTAGAAACAAAAGTGTTATTATCATACATATAGATACGTACCCATGCATGAATGCATGCATAAACGTACACTGCTTGAAGCTCAAGCAAAAGTATATATATAAAGATTGAGGGTTAATTATCATACTACTAATTATCATCACGCTACGTGACAAAAAAAAGTGAGGGCTTTCCATAGGCTTATGAGGCCCTTTTTTTCCCACTATCTTAGTCCTGTAACTGTCTTTTTTTTATATATTTTGTTTAGTTAAGCTACATGGCATCAAAATACATAATCTACCGCACACACCCGATCTCTTTTTCTTCCCTCTCTGACCTCACCGCCTGTCTTTTCACAAATCTAGAGCAAACCAAAAAATTTAAAGAGATACGGCTCAGTATTGCATGGGCCGAGTTATAATTTGTAAGTATCAACCTTAATTGATATTCATGCTTTTGGGTTTTTTACGGTCTTGATTTTAGATATTAGCATGTTTGAGTTGGTTCATATTGTTTGTCATCCACTTTTTTATGTTTGTGTCGGTTAGCTGAGGGTTTAAAAGCCCCTAACCTACTGATATAATTTGTTGAAAAGCCTAAATTTTTGGGTTTGGTTGGGGTTTAGTGTCGATTTATTGCTGATTGTTGAATACCCTAAGTTTTTGGGTTTGATTCTTGCTTTCAATTGCGTATATTATGTGATTACGTATTGTTTACCGATGCCCGTATCTCTAAAGTGATCAAAAAGTGTGTTACAAGCCTGATTAAATAAAAAGTCCCATAAGTGTTTGTACTATCTTTTGATTGTTGTCAAAAGATGTTTCTTTTATCATCTAAAAAGTGTGTTACAAGCGTCATTATTTTAAAGCGTTACATTTTAGTTGATGGTGTATAAATACTTTTAATTGTTTGGTGAAAGTTAGGGTAAGTTTATGATAACTTAGACCAATAAAAGTGGTGGTCAATGGTAGTCTAAATTATGAAGTCATCAATACGATTTTATGGGATAATAAATGGTTTTGGTTGTTTGGCGAAAATTAGATTATGATCACGACTTATTAACTGTTTTTTGTCAAGATAGGAACCCATAATCATGTTTCTTTGAAATTGTTTTTTTTGTAAAGGATTTCCCCGATAAATGTATTACTAAAAAAAAATGTTCAGTACAAAAAATGTGAGTGAATCCTACATCGCAGCCCGTTACATAGGCAAAAAGTGAACATAACAAGCACAACTACTTTATAGGAGGATACTAATAAACTAGATTACAACTGACTCAAAAACATCAAAAAATCTATTTCTTCTTCCTGCCACGGACCGTGATATCAAGATCATCACAAATAGACTGAAGATGCTTGAACATATCATGATTCTCGTACATATCATCATCATACAGATCATAATCATCATTATCCAGATATGAATCCCTCCATTGTTCCAACAAGCTATTAGTACCATAACCTTTATCACTTTCCGCTTTACCACTTGTTGAAAGCCTTAAGTTAGCAGTTTCATCAAAAAACCACTTCCACTTCACTATCACCATCCATAATACCCGTAGGAACAAGTGGGTTCCCTTCATCATCCATAAACCTAAGTTTACCTTCACGAATTTGTCGTTCTATTTTATCGATTTTCTCAGCAATAAGAGTATTACTAGAACTAACATTAATGGTTCCCTTATCAGCCGAGTTTGAGATCCCTCTATTCATACCTAAATCCACATCATTATCAACCGAGGTGAGCAACCCAAAAGGGTTCAACTTACTAACCTCTTTAGTATACTCTAAATTATTCATCTTTTTTCCACAAGTGTCGGTACTAGACTTTTTGAAAACATGTTAAAACACCTGTTTAGTTTTAAATCCCATCTTCTGTCCAACTGGAATTCCTTTAGGAGTTTGACTAGTCTTCTTCAAATTCTTTGTCACACCAGCACCTGTATTCTTTGGACATTCCTCTTGAACATGTCTAAAAACCTTACCCCAGGCACATCTAGGACGTTTCCACTCATACTCAACATGAATGTTACAAGTATAGTAGCCATCCCTAGTAATTTTAGGCATAACTGCCACAATGTTATCTTTCAACTCTACATCAGCTCAAAACTCAGTCATAGCTCTAGCATAGCTTGACCTGCCCCATGATTGCATGCACATATCAGACGTATAAGAGTCAAGCATTAGAGGAGTACCTAGTTTAGTGGCAATGGCACTCAAACCATCCTCGCTAAATGCCGTAACAGGGACACCATAGAGTTTAACCCAAACTGGAACAGTACCAACATTTTCTTTTAATAGGTTCACATCCGGATGCCATTTCCTTAGAATAATTAGATTATTGCGAATAAACCACGGACCATTTTCAAGCATTGAATTCAAACCCTCCATGGAGCTAAACTGAAAGGAGAATAACCCTGTAGACGAGTTAAACATTAATTGAACCAGCCCATATTTACCCCAAGTGTTCCTAACATAGTTAGCAACAACAAGATAGGCCACCCGCTTTCCCAAGAAAAACCATAAGCAGTATTAACAAATCGTTCACTTATAGCTCTAATAGACTCCATCGGGACAACCACATCAATCCCATTACCCCCCGGTGTAAACAAAGTATGAAAATTCACTTTCTTCCCGCTTGGTTTACCAGTAACATTAGCATATGAAGACTTACCAGGCGTAGTACCAGCAGTAGTAGTACCCTGCGTAGGTAATGATGGATACAACCCCAATTCAGTTGTTTCCATCAAAGGACTTGGTCTTTACTTTGTCACAATCTCTTCAACCGCAATTGGTGATACAACCTCCTTCACAGCATTCCGAGAGTCAACAAAAATAGATGGTATTGTACCATCGTTAACATTACCATTCCCACCATTCAAACCAGTACCCACATGAATAGTACCAGTAACATCAACTAACGGCATTGAACAATAATCCAACCCCGATCCAAACGGAGCATTATTGTTACTCTTTTTCTTCTTTCCACCACCACCTCCCGAATCTAAAAAACCAGCTTTCATCACCTAAACATACACAACCACAGAAGACACGAAGAAACAAAAACGTCTTATCTTCTTTTACGCATAAAGCCCTAATAGTTAGGGTTTCAAAATCAAGGTCGTTGGAAATGTCACATGATTCAAACCTGGTTTGAGATAGGTAATTAATATACTATTGCGTAATTAACGAGTTGAAGCGTCACACAATTAAAGAAAAACCAAATTTGGAAAAGTAAAACCTAAAAAACCTTATATCGTAATTGAGATCCTTAAAAGCAAATCATATAAGACAAAAACAATCAAATAGATGATGTAGGTCAGCTATTGAATCGTTAAAGCCAATATTAAATGCACAAAAGAATTAAAAAGGATAAAAGGTTTTAAGGGATTATTTATTTGAAATTGTTGAGTATTAATGCAAAGTTTTTTTTATGTGGGTGTTGCAGGCTTATGTCTTTGTAGAAGCTGATAATTTCAAGAAATTATTTAAGTATGGGTTCATTGAGTTTGTTATCCGTGCTGCTACAGAAAAGCATCTACAAACATATAACGGTACTCTTATGCCCAACGTTGACGAGAACTTCAGGTTTAAATGGGCTTCTTTTGGCAGTTGTGTGTCAAAACTTGAAACGAACTTGTACCAAATCAGTAAGTTTTATCCCAGTTCTAGCATGTTTTATGTTACAGAAAAAACAGTGGTAGTAAGATTCGGTTCGATCCTCATTGATGGGATATCATCCAGTCTTGCAACTTTGTGCATTTTGAACTACCATATGCTTTTTCCCTATAAAATAGATAATCAGGCTTTTATTCTTACTGATGTGTTTAGGATTCCTAGCATTGGAGGTTTTTATTTAGATCTACACTATCTATTTATAGAGGTCACGTCACGAGTTGGATTCGAAAAGGTATGATATTTGATCTTATACTATAGAATAAAAAATATGCAAATACTTAGCACTTCTATTTCTTTATCATAATGACATAAATTTCGTGAACAGATTGTTAGTGACCAAAGATGGAGGGAAGTGGTAGCTGTCTACAAATTTGCACCCACAATCACCAACACGTCTTTTGTCTAACGCAAGCGCTACTTATCCTTAATCTATCCATTTCAGCAGGTTTATTTTTTCCGCAAGAAATCCCTCACCATCCTTTCAGCTGGTATGCCATTCCTCAACATGCTGTTAATTTCGATTATCCAAATCAGAAGATGGTCCATCCTATACCACCGACACTTAGACTTGAGATATATCTTGGTGCAGTGGAGAGAGCTACTTCATGGTTTGAAGCTTCATGACTTACTGCACCCATTGTGTCTCCTTAAGGTGTATTTTGTTTTGACCTTTGTTTGGTAAGCTACAACAATATTAGCAAGGACCTCATTAGACATTAGAAGAACTCATTATTTTCTTTTACAACTTCTATGTACATTTATGTTGGTAAAAAAATTTGGTTGAAGTGATTTGCCAACTGAAGTGAAATATTCTTTGTTTTTATGCAAGTAAGATAAGTGATTGAAACATCTTTGTGAACAAGTTTCAAACATAGTTTTTGAGAATGTTGATGTCCTCTCAGTTTGAATTTATTTTCTTAAGCAAATTAAAAGGGTTAACCTCAAAATTACATATACGTTTGCATTATTGAAAGGGTTAACCTCAAAATTACATATACGTTTGCATTACAGATTTTCCTCCCTAGCAATTGTGATGGATGACTTTTGCATTGTTGACAATGACCTCTCTTGCTCCTTAATGGGTAAAATTAAGGATATCAATGCTTTATCAAATATTTATGTTATTTTTGCTGACGAAGGCTTTGATAATGTCAATATATCTTATTTAGGTGGATTTTGGATCCTTATTGAGGCATGTTCTGTTGCATCAAAAGAGAAAATGCTCAATCATGAAGGTTTAGCTTCTTGGTTCTCAGAACTATGCATTGCTGATCCATCTTTTGTCAGTGAAGATAGACTTGTGTGGATATCTATTGAAGGACTTCCTTTTAACACTTGGAATAATAATGCATATGCGGAAATATCTCCCAGTGGGGGTACTTTGTCTGAGGTCGGAACAAAACACTCAGATTCTTCCTATTCTGCCAAAGAAGTTTTGTGTTTGTTATAAAAGTCTCATACCATAATAAACCAAAGGGAATCAAAAATCATCGAAAAAGGTAAAATTTACTAGATATGTGTTAAAGAACTTGAAGCATGGGCCCCTGAGTTCAATAACGAATTTTGCGAGAATTCATCATCTGATGAGGAATCAATGAAGGACGGAGAGTTTAACTCACAAAAAGTAGATGATATTGATCATGTATCAAAATATAGTGTATGTAGAAGGCAATAGAGCAGCAAAGCACCAAAAAGGTAAGGAATATGAGATCCATTTGGAATTTACTCAATTCTCAAGCGAAATAATCAAAAGGAGAAATCAAAAGATGCCGGAAAGTCCGATCCATCCTTTCCTCCTGGATTCACTCCGAAAGGTGTTAATGAAACTATAGAAGAAGAGGAGAATGTAAGTGTTAACAAGTCCAATTCTAATCATCACTGTAATAAGAAGACAGGCTCAAATGTGGAAGTGTTGGATCTAATGATCATTTAAACTAAAAGCTTGGTGGTTCAATTCTGATGTTATGAAGGATAATTGAGATAGGTCATGCTATGGGGTATATGGAAGGATGTTCTAAAAATATAAAAGCTATTGTTGATCTTCAAGGAGTGACATCGGGTTTACGATGAATATTATGTCCTTGAATATTCAAGGTCTTGGACATACGTCCAAGAAAGACTGGATTCAGGAGTTAAATTTGAAATATAAAGTGAATTTTGCTACTATTCAAGGAAGCTAAGTCAGAAAAAATTGATCTTTTTGCCATCAAATCGTTATGAGCTTGTTAATTTTGAATTTGGTTATAGCCCTTCTGTTAGGTTATCTTGTGTCTGGACATCAAATGTTTTCGCTACAAGATAGTGTTACTTATCTGATTTCTTTGTAGTTGTCCGTGGTACGTGGATTTCTTCTTCCTTGAAGCTAATGTTTGTTTCAGTTTTTGCGCCTCAAGATATCTCCGAAAGAAAATCTTTGTAGGATTACATTAAGCATATGATTAATTTGTAGGATGGAGAATGTATCATTCTTGGAGATTTCAATGAAGTTAGATCGTGAGAATGAGAGAGATTTGGGTACTATTTTACAAACAATATTGGTGTAAAGCCTTTAATCACTTTATTTATCATCATGTCGTTTCTGTGCTTCCTCTTGAGGGTATTCCTTTTCATGGCTCTAAAAATTTGTTCAAAATGAGTAAATTGGATAGATTCTTTAATTTCTCAAAGGCCTTGTTCTCATTTTTCCATTCGCTTGTGCTATATGTCTTGATAGGCGTCTCTAGATCATAGGCCTTTCTCTTGCGTGAATCTTCTGTTGCGATTATGGGCCTACGCCGATTTATGTGTTTCACTATTGGTTACAAAAGGTACAGATTTGATAATCTTGTGTAATAACTTGGAATAATTTATACTATCATGGAAACTAACAAGATTCTCTTCTGAGGAAAGAAGTTTCAAGCTCTTAAGGCGATTATCAAAACGGGGAGTCGAGATTGAGATGCTCAATGGCAGGCTTCTGCGGTTTGCGTCATTTTCACTCCGTCCAGGATATTAGAATTGACAAGCTGGATTGATAAAGGTTTGAGTAACAATGATATTATTAATGAAAGAATCTCCCTTTTGAAAGATATTCATGATCTTGATAGCGGACTCTCTTTCTGATTTGCCCAAAAAGGCAAGATTCAATGGGCAATCAAGTGTGATGAAAATTTCTAAGGTTTTTTTCATGGGATCATTAATAAAAAACGGTCTCAACTGCTATTCGTGGTGTTCTTGGAGTTGGAGTGTGGATTGAAGATCCTCCCAAAGTGATTGAATGAATTTATCGAACACTTTTTCTAATCGTTTTTGTTTCTATGCCTACAGGTCAGACTTTTTAATCTTGATTCACAATTGTTTCAATACTTTTCTATAGCCCAGAATGCGGACTTGAAAAGTGAGGTCTCTTTAGAAGAATTAAGAAGGCGGTTTGGGTGTGCACTAATAGATCTCCAGGCCTGGATGGTGTTTCCTTCGATTTATTCGAATAAATATTAGACATCATTCAGCATTGAGTGGTTTTGCTGTCAAGGCTATTTTTTCTCTTCTAGTAAAGTTTTCCTCCTTGGAAGTATATTCTTAATTTCATTACTCTTATTCCTATATCTTTGGATGCAAAGATGGTGAAAGATTTCTAGTTTCTATAAAGCCTCATTTGGTAGTTTTTACAAGATCGTTGCCAAGATCTTGTCCAATCGCCTATGCAGTGTTTTTATGCAGGATCTGATTAGTGGACGGTCGAACGCCTTTAATTCTAACGTTCAAATACTGGTGGCCCTCCCTTTTTTCTTACGAGCATATATCGTCGTGGTGTAAGTATCATAAAATCAAAGCTATGATTTTTAAAGCTGATTTTGAAAAGGCCTTCGATTCGATAAGATGGGATTATTTAGACGGGGTTCTAAATAACTTTGGTTTTGGTGTTAAATGGAGAGGGTGGATTCAAGCGTGTCTTTCTTCGGCAATGGGATCGATTATGGTTAATGGAAGTCCCTCATCAGAATTCAAATTTCATAAAGGTTTGAAGCAGGGAGATCCTCTTTCTCCTTTGTGTAGCCTCTGTTATTTTGTGATGGAAAGTTTGCATATTCGTTAAACTATTCTTGAATTCTGGGCTCTACAAAGGTATTCGTATTGACGAGTCTTTAACGTTATCCCATCTCTTTTATGC
Organism: Tanacetum coccineum; assembly: GCA_026074375.1. NCBI lineage: Eukaryota > Viridiplantae > Streptophyta > Magnoliopsida > Asterales > Asteraceae > Tanacetum > Tanacetum coccineum. The sequence goes on from BQNB010069803.1 coordinate 22,370, forward strand.
GGATGATGCTGTTTTCATTGGTAAATGGGATAAGGCGAATGTCATCACTATCGTTAATATGCTTAAATATTTCTCCTCGTTGGCGTCGGGGCTCAAATCAATATTCAATAGAGTAAGATTTAATGGGCATTGGTAACTCTCAGAGATTGTGACGTAGCTGCTAATATCTGTTGTAACACGTTCTCGTGCTCTATATAACTATCTGGAAGTGGTTAAGGTCGGTTCTTCCAGCTCTAGAAGTAACTTTTGGGTACAGAGGTTATTGCGGTTATTGCAAAACTCTTCATCCCGTTTATCTAAGTGGTAAATTAAATGCTTTCTATTTGTGGTCGTTTTACTTTGAATAATGCCTGTTCCTTAGATAGCTTCCTATATACATGATGTCTATCTATAATACTCTTGTGGTGTTTTACGTAAGTTGTATAGTCCATTCGCAGGAGATTCTTTAATGGTGCTGATTTTAATGAGAATAAAATGTCTATGATTGGTTGGGAAAAATAATGGTTTTCAAGGAACAAAGGAGGGGATTGGTTATTTAGAGTTTCTAGCGCTCAAAATCGTGTACTTTTTATTCATATGGATATGGAGGTTCAGGTCCAAAGGATGCCTCTTTATGGTTTTAGGGTATTAAGCTTTGTTTGCGCGATGGGGAGCTTTAGTCTACAATGGTATGTTCGATCGCTCTTCTTCCTGGACCTATTCTAATGTTCGTGAATGCAGAAATTTGTACTGGCAAAGGTATTATTGTTGTTATATGAAATAAAAGGGATAGTGGGAAATGGGTGAATACTTTATTTTGGCCGTTGATTCTTGGCTTACTGATATCCCTTAAGCAATTATACCGCGTATGTTTGCTTTAGATTGCAATAAAACTCTGTGGTGACAGGAAAAATCAACCGATTAGTCTATTTCCTGTTCTTTTAGAGACTTCTCTCGTGGAAGTTTAGAAGAAGAGCAATTCTACAACACATCGAAGATGTTAACTCTGTCATTCTCTCGGTCTATAATGATAGATGGAAATGAGTGGTCCTCGATTCTCGGTTGAATTCTCGATTAAATCTACTCGACTTTTCATAGATGATCATCTTCTTCTCGCCGGTTGGTGCTCCCACTAGATGGGTTTCGGAAGTCCCAATTAAGATTAACATCATGGCTTGGAAAGTGAGTTTGGATAAGCTCCCAACTAGGCTTAATTTGTCTCTTCGGGGTATTGAAATTCCCTCTATCACTTGCCCTATTTGCAGCTGTGCAGGGGAGTCATGCTCTCCGTCCCATATTAAGTGTCCATAATAGAATCTTTGCGGTCTTTTTTCATCAAGTTTGACCATAAATATTTATATATGTGTTATGTAATACTTAATGAAAATTATACCAATGAATGATACATTCAAAACTCTATCAATTCATATATTTTACATCAAGTAACATATAACATAACAAGAGATAATTATGGTCAAAGATGAAGAAAAAAGACTTGAAAAAGTCAAACCGGACACTTAATGTGGGACGGAGGTAGTACTTTTTAAGAATGTTGATGTCCTGTCAGTTTGAATTTATTTTCTTGAACACATTGAAAGGGTTAACCTCTAAATTACATATACGTTTGCATTATTGAAAGGGTTAACCTCAAAATTACATATACGTTTGCATTACGGATTTACGCTAAGATATACTTTTAAGATGTATAACCAATATACGTAACTACATCCAAAACAAAGTACAATCGTCAGCAATAAACTAACCCCCGCTGCAATGCGCAAATCATTTTCCAACTCGTTCTATACGATATAAAGATATTTTCAAAAACGTACAAATATCATACGTAAACTATAAAAAATAAAAAAATGTTACATACTCCCAAAATCCATGCATTTCAATATCGTACCTTTACTCATATTCTATAAATTAAAATATGTACTAATCGAAGTAAGATATTGCCTCTAAACAAATTCGACAATATTATAGTACAAGTTACCGTATTAGTTTATCAATGGAAATTATTAGGGTGAGAAAAAAAAATCCAAACCAAACTAAAAAACTAAAAAAACCAAACATAGATAACCGACTAAGACTTAAACGATGGTTTGGTTTTTAAGTTTTCAAAACTGAAAATTTCGGTCCGGTTTATATTTCAGTTTATGAACCCTTCTAACTGAACCGAATCAATTTTTTAATATAATATTTCATATCTAATATGATATAAATAAATTACTAAAAATCAAATTAAAAAACATTTTGTAGGTCGATTGTAATTTTTTTGTCTTTATATTTATGTGTGTGATTGACATGTATGCGTGTTTATGTAGCAATAATTATTCGTCAATAATTATTGGGTTAGATTAACAAAACAATAAATAAGAATAACCAATTGTCTAAAATAAAACAAGTTTGTTGTTGGAAATTGGCCACTTCTCGAAATAACTGAAAAATCAAACCGAAATCGATGAAAAACATAATAAAATTGAAAGAAAAGAAAATAATTATTACTTTATTTCATATCTTTGAATTTACTACAAATGCATATGTTGTGATGATTAACTGCTCAAAATAATATCACACAATATTTTAGGTTTGAAAACATATAGGTGGTTCGTACATAAGACACATGCATGCAAACATAGTCAATGTCAAGTGACGACGACCTTGTATTTAAGGTCGATGCCTACGATTTTGACTAATATGTAAATTCCACACATCAGTTAAATTATATTCAGTGTCAAGTGGCAATGACCGTGTCAAATGTGTGTTTCACAACTTGTGAAGAAAATGGAATTCAAAAGAAAATGAAAGAAAAACGTATGGCAGTAGTTGAAACGTTACAAGATAATTAATTTTCATAACAATAGAAAGCAAAGATACAGTATGATGAAATAACATGCAGTAGTAAAGAATTCATATCCATGCACCATACACGTATTAATTCTTTCACTTGTTACAACTTGATTATTTAAAATTTTCTTACTCAACTTATATCACTTTTCATTTATGTATCAGTTTAGTTTGATTTCTATATCACCTAACAAACAAACTACATTACTCTATACACAAATGTTGAATTACTTTGCTCAAATACTTACATTATAGTGTTACTATCATAAAACTTTTTAAATTAAAACACTCTAAGAAAAACTGGATTTAGAGAGAGAACGAGAATCGTCAGTATGAGTAAAAAATCGGTCACTATTACTGTTTAATTAGTGATCAAAACCTGGGTGGTCACTTTTCGTCACAACAGCTCCGTCACTATTTTTATTAGAGACCAAATATTAAGATATGTCTCTTGCCAATGACCATAATACATTGGTGACTATTTGTGAGTGATAATAGTGGTCATGAAAGTGATCACTAAAGGCGCTTTTTCTTGTAATGGAAATAACGTAATAGTTATCAATAATAATTATGTAGCATAAGTAGACATGCCACCCAGCCCTAAACTCGTTTAATCTAGTTCTTCAAAATGAGGCTGGTTTAAACAGACACTTATTGTTTCATGGGGGTATTTGGATTAACATAGGTTAAATTACTTATGGTGTTGAACATAATTTCTTAATAAACTCTTTCAAAAAAACACTTGTTTCTTGGCTTCTATGGGCTTATTTAGCTCATAGAAGCTACTAAGCTAAAATGTGTATAAGACAATTGCTAAATATAGCAAGTTACTATACATGTGTCATTGATTAATAGACGGGTACCCATTCATAGTAACATGATTTTATTGCAGCAGTCCTCCAAAAAAACCCGTGGAAAAAGCGACTAAACCCTAACATCCCTTACACCGTAATTGATCGTCTCTTAATCTTTAATTCTGTAACTTCTTTTGTGTTATTACTCATGTTTTTTATTCGTGTAAACAAGTTTATTAGCACAAAGGTTTTCTGAATTAGGGTTGTTAGTTATTACTTAATTTAGGGTTTCGTCTATTTTTTTTTGTTCGTCGTGCATTAAACTCGATTCTGTGAATTCATAATACTTATTTATGATGGATCGAGTGCTTTTGGGAGGTTAACGTGGGTGCCGAATTTATATAAAACCCTAATTCGTTAGGGTTTCTTCTTTGTTGTTCGTCTACTTTGCTCAACAACTAGTTTAATGTGTGGTAAGTTAAGTGGTTCGTTACTGCTTTATCCGATAAAAACCACATATAGTTGCTTACTCCTCGGCACCCTTGTACAACACAGACAACTTCTTTGCTGCTAACCCCTAAAGTGTGCCTCCAATCACGGTGCCAAGTTTCCTAATTAACAGCGGACTCATAGTCTTGCTCCTTTTCAGACTAATATTTTTGCCCTCTAGTTATTGTTGTGAGCGTCAATTTAGGAACTCCTGCATTGTTAGTTTAAGCGCAAAGCCTAAGAATACCAACTCTAGTCACTACATGGCAACAATGAAATAAAGGAGGGAAAGTGATGAAAGATAGGTCATAATAGAGGTAGGAATAATGAGAGCCGTAGAAAATAGGAAACACGAAGGAAAGCTGAGAAGAATGAGGCAACGGTTGCAATGAAACCAAATAGGACAAAAGAAGACCCGTTGCGTGGAAACTATGACTATACCAATTTAAAACCAAATGACCGGTATAGTAATAAACCCTGGGCGATGTAGGGATTTTGATACATATTAAATCAAAGTGAAACATGTCTTTTCGGGTAATTGTGACACCTTATTATAAAGATGACATTTTTGGAGTTGCAAATAAAAAAGCATTGTGGCTCGAAAGGCTGGCGGCATGCATGTAAAACCTTTACCGAGCAGGAAGAGTTATAGTGGCCTGGCATAGTATTATAGTTACAACAATATGTCGAAGTATCAAACATTATTTCCTACTCTCTAGAGGCGCCGCCCCTCCCATAGATACTTAATAGAACCCTACAAGGATTAAACAAGCATGCTCGATCTATATTCTCTACTGATCATCTGCTATGGTAAATATATATTTGCACGTCTGGTGTAGAAATATATTTTATATGTAATCTGTGTCTACTTCATAGTATAATAAAAAGCTTTAACTGATGATTCAAATCTGTCAAAGCTACACTTTTCATAGTATGGGAGTAACTGCAACTTGAAAGAATCAAACAAAAGTAGTATTTTGGATTTTTCATGTTATTAAGTCTTTTCATGTAGGAGCTTTTTTATGTTCATATTATTAAGTCTTTATACTCGAATGTACACGGTATAATCCAGGTATCCCAGTAATCGTTTCCGTCCTTTTCCTCGACCATATTCAATAAATACGAAGAAAATTCATGACAATATTCAATCTATATGCGATAATTTGTATATTATGGTACGAGGTCAGAATAAGAAATACATTACTTGGTGTTTTGAGTCTCTTGTTGTCTAGTCTCTATGTGTACCTTCCTTTAAGGAAGTAGGTTGTCCATATAACGGGCTCAAATGTGGAATCACCCTCATCCATTGTACTTAATTATTTTTTGAAGTAATAAATTTACCGGGATAACCCTTTACCAAAAAATACAAAGAAAGAAAAGTAATGATAATACACTTATTGTCCCATAAACTATATTAGATAACTTTTCTTTTTATATCTTTTTCTAGAAATTATAGTTTTTTTTAATATGAAGACTCTTCCATTTAATGTTGTTTATAAAATCTCTAGATCTTTGTCATCATAAATTAAATCCGACCAAATCGTGCTACAGATGAAGACTTTTTTTAAGGGCTAATGGTCAGAAAATGTATTGAAGTTTCCACATTTTCTTTTTGTAAGCATCAAATTATTAAATTTCCTAAAAAATGCAAATCTTTTACTAATCTTCCTATTGTAACTCTATCCATAAAATCGTTTGACGTGACACTAGTTTAATACACTTTTCCTATTTTTTTGCCAATGTTATATTTAGCCCTTACACTTTGTTTTTTAATATTTTCCTACCCTTTAACCCTTTATTTAATAACTATTTACAAACTTTATTTTCCCCCTATTTCCCCTAACGGTCGAAAAAAATTTATAAACCTTAAATCATGTCATCTTGGTCTTCATCAGAATACCGATTAATTGGTGATAAGATTGAACACTTTCATAAATGTGAGCGTCGATTAACAGTACAAACGACAACAACAAGGAAGAATCCGGGTAAGCGATTTATATCATGCTCTGTTTGTGGTGTTTATGATTTTTTAGATGATGATCTTCCAAGTGAATACTACAAAGACTTGTTGTGTGAGATGTATCAAAAGAAAAAACGATTGAAGAAGCATGTGGATTATGAACAATTGATCGATGTTCTTGCTATGAACAAGTCAAAGTTGGAAGAAGAGTTGAGAGCTGCAAAGTCAAAGATGAAATTGTATGATAGGTTGTTTTTCATCATGTTAGGATCTTTCTTAGTGATTTGTGTTGGATTTGGTTTGATAATAGCCAAGTAATGTAATGTTTTCTTTTCATTTAATAAAAATGTATGATGATTTAATGTTAACTGTTTTGTTGTTAATGGTTAATTGTTATGTTTGGAATGTTCATGGTTAAGTTTTGACCTTCATGGAATGTTAACTGAGTTGATTATGATGTTCATCGTTAAGTTTGGAATGCAAATGTATGCACATGTTCATGGTTAAGTTTGGAATGCAAATGCATAATGGTATGAAAATGTTCATGATACTGTGCAATCTGCAAATGGAATATCTGTTGTTGAAGCAAATGATAATGGAATGAAAATATTCATGATAGTGCAATCTGCAAATGGAATAACAGTTGTTAAATGCAATCTGCAAATGCAAATGCAAACTGCAATCTGCAAATGCAATCTGCAAATATACTGTACGAAACTTGTATTGTCACTAATCCATTTTTTCTATGTGTTCTAAAATTTAAAAGTTTTATGATTGTTAAACATACTATAAAAGTAAGTATTTTAAGCAATGTCATATTCCTACATTTTTTTTATAGAGTAATTTATTTGTTGTTAGGTGATATAGAAATCAAACTAAACTGATATATAATGAAAAGTGAGATAAGTTGAGTAAGAAAATTTTAAATAATCAAGTTGTAAAATATTTTATGAATTGTTTACTACTGCGTGTTATTTCATCATATATTATCTATTAAAAATATTTTATCTTTGCTTTCTATTGCTATGAAAATTAATTATCTTGTAGCATTTGAACTATTGCCATACGTTTTTCTTTCATTTTCTTTTGAATCCATTTTCTTCACAAGTTGTGTAACACACATTTGACATGGTCATTTCCACTTGACACTGACTGTAACTTAACTGATGTGTGGAATTTACATATTAGTCGAAATCGTAGGCCCTCACTAAATACAAGGTCCGTCGTCACTTGACATTGAATATTAGTGTTTATTTACTTGTGCAATAGATAACAACTTAAGATGAGCAATTTTATGCATTCTTATTTACTTGTAAAAACTTCTGTTTACTTCATTTTACATTCGGATAACCCGAAAAAAGATTTTTATTATGAGCATATAATGAAACCCATTTGTTCTTTAAAGTAATGTATTTCTTTTTAAAAACAATGATAAATATAACAAATTTAAGAAATTAATTAACATCAAGTGACTTTTAATAAGAAAATTTTAATTCATTTAAGCTCCTAAACTTATGCAACTATGGCTAAAAATTAAAAACACTTATACATAATAGACACTAACACTAATATTATGATCCATACTGAACGTGCCAACACTTAGTGTAAAGAAAGAACTTATGCAATACATCATTTGGTCTAGTAGAAAGACGCTTAACATTCTCACAAAAAGTTAAGTCTTGAAACCCATTAAGTACGCATTTGAGGTTGGAATATGGTTGCTTATAGGGTTCTATTAAGCATCAATGGGTTGGGTGACGCCTCTCGAGAGTAAGGTTGTTCATGACCGCCATGCACCCTTTCGAGCCTCCGGTGTCAAAAATACCGAACCCGTTATATAAAACTAGAAACATCAAGGAATATATGACGTAATATTGTGTCAAAAAAACCGAACCTGTTAGTAATAAAAACTAAAAAAATTGTCATATTGCTAATATTGACTTTTTGAGGTCTGTTCTATGGAAACCGATTGAAGTTTTTGTTTTGTTGTTGTGGCGTAAAAAACTAGCCGAGGCATTTCCTATAATGAAACAGTCATGGTGGAGACATTTTGAGTCAAAAGTAAACTGTACTATCATACTCCTTAATAATTTGTTTAACCATATCTTCCATCGCATTTAAACGCATGCTATACTAGAGCCATGATATATTACCTTGAAATATATATCCTCAAACAAAACATAAGGATATTCCATATACAATGGCAACTAGAGTTACCATCTTGTGTGTGTCTTAATCTTTCTCATTCTCACTAGGGCCGGCCATTGGTGAAACATCTAAATAAACCGTTTCTCACTATTACATACCTTCCATGTGCACCTAGAATGGCCCGTGTGGTAAAACCGACCTCACCTATGCCTTTCGAAGCTCGAATGTTTCCATATTCATTTGTGCAACTTGTTGTTAGCGACTTTTGACGTAATGGGCTTCAGTACCTGGCTACTTCACATTTTCTAGGTCGGGCCGGGCCTCCAAGTGACTTGAATGCTTGATCTTGTACTAGAGCAAGAGATGTGAGATGATTTTCTGCAAAATTAAAAGTAAACCGTTAGCCTTACCGTAGGGACGGACCCCACGATTAGACTCCGGCATAAGAGTAAGTATTCATATTGTCAGAATATATGTCAGAGAGAATAAGAATAACTTTGTACCTTTTGGGGTGTATTGTGATCCCTATTTATAGATGTCTAGTACTAGGGTTTCCTAGTATTTCGGTTACTTTAGTAGTGGCCGGAGTGGGTCCCTTGTCGGGCAAGGATCCGCGACAATCGTGTTGAACGGACGTAGATGTTCTGCGGACGGATCGTCCTATAAGTGGATCCGCGGACGGATTGTCTTTAAGTGGATCCGCGGACGGATCGCTAGGTTCGGGGCCGAAGCCCACGCGAGATTGGGTTTTACTATGGCCTGTTATTGATAGGTTTGGCCCAAAAGCCCGAGTGATAATGTGGCCCAAGCCCAGAGGCTTGGTACACCCAGTATACGTCATCAATATGCATTTGTAGTCGATTCAAAGATATGAAATAAAATTAATAATGGCTTTTTTCGGTTTAATTTTTTTCCGTTTTTCATCGGTTTCGATTCATTTTCAATTATCTCGGAACGTTGTTGATTTGTACCGACAAACTTGTTTCATGTCAGACGATCATATTCTTATTTATTGTTTTGTTAATCTAACCTAATAATATTATCCCAAATTTTTCACAAACTTATAGATGAAACACACATAGATGCAATCCAAACACACATATTATGGTTATTGTCGAATACATATTGTTAAATAAACACAAATACATGTCAAGCACTCACATCAATGTGAAGAAAAAAATATTACAAATTCACCCACAAAATGAATAAAAGCTTATAAATTTGATTTATTTAGTTACTTAGTTATATTATACTAGACATATAGTTTTATATAAATGAATCGGGTTGGTTCGATATAAGGGTTCAGTTTTAGGCAAAAAGCAAAATCGAACAGAAAATTTTGGTTTTCAAAACGAGATTCTCGAACGTTTCTATTAATTTGAAATATACATTTCATACACATTAGTTGATCTTATAATTATAATCTATCTTAATTGATTTAGCCTAGTGTCTCGAAGGCACTCACTAGACAAACCCTTTCAAAACTTAAAAACCAGACCATTGGTTTTATGTTTTAGTAAGTTATCTCTGTTTTGTTTTTTTCGGTTTAATAGTTTGGTTTCGATGTCTTGCTCACTCTAATAAGTTCCATAGATAAACTGACATTGTATCTTATATTACGGAACTCTTCTCGACTATATTTAAATACAGTACACATAAAATTTAAACTATGTATGACAAGTATTTTGAATGTGGTTTCTATGAAATAAGAAGACTTTTTATAATTAATACCATCAATAATTTCTAAAAGTTCAATCACAAACTCTATATGTATGCCATCATATTACAACTTCTTTATTATTATCTCTACCATATAAAGAGAAATTTTTTTAATAATGAATAATGTTTAATCCTCAAATACCCCTTTAAAACTTAAATTTCATTCTTTGTTTATTTTCTCACGTAAAAATTCAAACATTGTTGCTTTAAAACCGTTTTTAAACCTCGTATCATATGTATGACAAGTATTTGAAATAGTTACCTTATAAACGTTTCTAAAAATAGTACCCACAAAAAAGTTCAAAAATATGCATCAACTTATGACAACTTTTTTTAATATAGTTATTAAAAAAGAAGAGACGGCTTTGTTTTATTTAATCCCAACTTTAATAATGTCGAAAAATTTATCCACAAACTATACTACTATATAAGACGTCGTATTACAACATCTTTTTATTATCATCTGAACATAAAAAAGCTCGTACGTTTACATTATGAAAAATTGGAAAATAGGGGCATGACTTGTTTGACAGGTCACTTTTAACATGAAAAATACAAAATACTACTTTTGTTTGATTCTTTCAAGTTGCACTTATTCCCATACTACGAAAGTGTAGTTTCGACAGACTTGAATCATCAATTAAAGCTTCTTATTATTCTAATATGAAGTTGACACATTACATATAGAATATATTTCTACACCAGACATGCAAATATATTTTTACCATAGGAGATGCTCAGTAGAGAATATTGATCCAGCATGCATGCTTGATTGTTATAGGGCTATTATTAAGCATCTATCACTATTACAGGTCTATAGCAGCGGCTTTTTCAGTCGGAAATCCGTCGGTAACAGGTGTTTCCGACAGATATGTGACGAAAACTGATATTATCACCATCAATCACCATCATTCAGTAGAGAGATAAACGCCACTTCCGATCCATTCGTCTACATAAGAAAGAAATTCACTAAAGAAAAAAGACAGTCATTCCGGCAAGAAGACCACGGTTCTAGAACTTCAAAAATTATACCATAGTAATCTGCCCAT